>JAXCHB010000412.1:0-60718 GCA_036926305.1 Uropetala carovei
GTATACTCGAGAATTTCATCGCATCGGCTCCTCAATCAGGTACGGGCTTATTCTACACACTGTTGGCTTACATACAAAACAAACACTATCCCACAAAGCGAAGCGAAGCTGAAATTTTATATTCATGAAAATGTTGATTTTAAGACAATTCAATATTTTCGCGACCGACCTCGGGAAAGGAAAATTTATTTTAGAATTTTCGGAGTAAAAGACAGTTTATTGAAAACGCGAACGAGAAATGGCGGAAGGAGGAGGAGGAAAGGCATCCGAAATGCGAAATTCGTGTTTATATATATATTTTTTGGGGGTTTTCTTGGAATAGCGGGAGTGGGGGTGTTTTGTGAATATGCATCATTTATGTGATTGTGTGGGGGTCAAGAGGGAGATGGAGGGAGAAGGAGGGAGAGATAGGGAGGGAGAGAGAGAGGGAGAGAAAGAGAGTAAGAGAGAGAGGAAGAGAGGAAGAGATGAAAGGTAGAGAGAGGAAGAGAGAGAGAGAGGGGAAGAGAGAGAGAGGGGAAGAGAGAGGCAGAGAGAGAGGAAGAGAGAGAGGTAGAGAGGTACAGAGTGGAAGAGAGAGAGAGAAGAAAAAGGAGAGGGAGGGAGATGGAGGGAAAGGGAGGGAGAAGGAGGGAGAGGGAGGAAGAGGGAGGGAGAGGGAGTAGCAGGTGGAGAGAGGAGAGAGAGGGAGGGGCATGGTTGGAGAGAAATGGAAGAGAGAAGGAGAGAATGAGAGAGAGAGAGGGAGAGAGAGAAAGAGAGAGAGTAAGAGAGAGATGAAAAGAGAGGAGAATCAATGAGAAAGCGAAAATAGGCAGTGGTAGAGAGAGCAAGATGGAGAGAGGAATAGAGAGAGGAGGAGAGAAAAGGAAGAGAGAGAAGAACAGACAGACAGACGACTTTCTTTCGGGCGAAATTGAGACTACTTAGTCCCTTCTTACGTTTAACAGAGAGAGAGAAAGAGGAAAGGAGAGAGGAAAAGACTGAAGAAGACAGAGAGAGAAAAGAAAATAGAGCAAGAGAGAGGAAAAGAGAAAGAAATGAATAGAGACAGAATGATAGATAGAGGTTGAGAGGAACGGAGGGAGAGAGGAATACAGAAGAAATATAGAGAAAGAGACACCGGAAGAGAGAGGAAGGAAGATACAGCGGATAGAGAGAGGGAGGAAGAGAGAGATAAAGAGAGGATGAGAGAGTGAGAATAAAGTGTGGAAAAGAGAGGAGAGAGAGGAAGAGAGAGAGAGGAAGATAGATGGAGGAATAGAGAGAGAGGAATATAAAGAGGAAGAGAGAGATAAAGAGAGGAAGAGAGAGAGAGGAGGAAGAGAGAGGAAGAGAGAGTGAGGAAAGGGAGAGAGAGGAAGAGAGAGAGATAGACAAAGAGAGAGAGAGAGAGAGAGATGGAGAGGGAGATTTCACTAAGACGTGAAAGCCTTTGTAATCCCAAAGGAATTTCCAAAAAAACAAATCCGACCTCAAGGCACACCAGGCCATCCTTCTTTCTCTCTCTCTCTTAGACTTCTGACATGTCCGAATGCATTCAAAATGAATTGATGGATTGGTCACTCAGTTGCGTTTCTCCCTACATCTCTCTCTCTCCCTCCCTCTCTCTCCTCTCTTGGGATGCCAGAAAGAATTTTGCCAATGTGTCAGGTTGCGGCCGCAGAATGGCATTTTCTATTTTCACTTGTTTCCTTGAGAGGCATTGTTCCCATGTGGGTCTCTCCCTCCCTCCTCCTCACTCCCTCTTTCTCACCCTTCCTCCCTCTCCCTTCCTCCCATTTCTCTCCCTCCCTCCCTCTCTCCCCACACTCCCACCCTCTCTCTCTCTGCCTACCTAACTTTTTATCTCCCTCCCTCTCTCCCTCTCTCTCTCTCTCCCTCTCTCTCTCCCTCTCTCTCTCCCTCCCTCCCTCTCTCTCCCTCCCTCCCTCTCTCTCCCTCCCTCTCTCCCACCCTTCCTCTTTCTCTCCCTCCCTCTCTCTCCTTCCCTCTCTCTTCATCCCTCTCTCTCCCTCCCTCTCTCTCACTCCCTCTCACTCCCTCTCTCTCCCACTCCCTCTCCCTCTACCTCCATCCCTCTTTCTCTCCCTCCCTTCCTCTTTCTCTCTCTCCCCCCCTCTCTCTCCCTCTACCTCTCATTCTCTCTCTCTCTCCCTCCCTCTACCTCCCTCTACCTCTCTCTTTTCTCCTCACCCTCCCTCTCCCCGCCTCCCTCTCTCTTTTTCCCTCTCCCATCCCTCTCTCTCCCTTTTCCACCCTCTCAGAACGCCAAAATTCACCGAAAACTTCAGAAGTTTGATGTTTTTTCTAAAAACTCTTCTTTCGTTTTTCTGCCGCCAGTGGCGTTCCAGTCTCGGGAATAAGTTGACGTCCTTATATTTTCGTACCAATAAGGACAGCTGCCCTTCTTAATTTCAGAGGCTTTTATTTTAGAATACACAAGGTATCTGCAGGATATTTACAAGTAAACATTAACTGTAATATGAATGTATGTAGGACCAAAGTTCTTTCGTTGTTTGTAAGAGTTTTTCAAGAATTTGTTTTAGTTTCTGAGGAATGTTTTTTTGGGATTTACTGTGTAAAATATTTTTCTTTCTCTTTATTTCTTTTTCTTTACTTTGTCTGTTAAATATTATTTCCTCTATTCCTCTTTCTGTCATATTCTCAAACTTTCTCTCTCTTCCGCTCTCTCTTCCTTCCTCTCTCACTTTATCTCTCTATCCTTCTCTCTTCCACTCTATGGCCGGTCTAAGATCGATCTTTTACGCTATCGATCTTTTTACAAGGCCGATTCGATGTTTTGTATCGATCTTTTGTTCCGCGATTTTTATGTAGATCGATTCTTTTAGCCCAAAATCGAGAATCGTTCGACCCCACCTGGTAGGGTGCCTATGAAGGAGAAGGGCAGTGGTGATTGGTGAAAGTGGTGAACTCTAGCGGTGGGCAATCGAACCTTAGTCTGCAACTTCACCTTAATAGCTGTACCCGCGCAGTGTTTGCACGATTTTTTCTTCAATTAATTAATGATGAATTAAGAAGTGTGTGAAATAAATTGATCTCAATAATTCACATTTTACTCTAATAATGAATTTCCCGTTATAGGATTTTAATGTATTTGGTTTCCAATGTAAGGTTCACGGGTTCGAATCTCGCTGAAGGCATGGCTGTGTGTGCGTATTGTCAATTTATTATGCGAATAATAGTCAGAAATCTGTAAAATTAAAAATCGTATTAGAGAGGAAATTAATGCTACGCAGTAATTGATGGCGAACTTTTATGTTACTTATTTGTTTCTTTTTATTACTTTATTATGATTATAAAATGTTGGTTCTTATGGCTTGAATCGAAGATTGATCTTAGTTATATTAAAAAAATTGTAACACGAAAATTATCCTTATCTCTTCCTTTCTCTTTCTCTCTCTCTCTACTTATCTATCTACCCCCCTCTCTCCCTCTTCCTCTCTCCTTTTCTCTCTTTCTCTCTCCCTTTTTCTCTCTCCTTTTCTCTCTTTCTCTCTCCCTTTTTCTCTCTTCCTCACTCTCTCTTTCTTCCTCTCTGTCTTCCTTTCTCTTTCTCTCTCTCAACTTATCTATCTGCCCTCTCTCTCTCCCTCTTCCTCTCTCCTTTTCTCTCTTCCTCTTTCTCTTTTCCTCACTCTCTCTTCCCCTCTCTTCCTCCCTCTCTCTCCCTCTCCTTCCAGCTCCCACCCTCTCCCTTCCTTTCAATCCCCCTCCCTCCCTCTCTTCCTCCCTCTGTCCCGTCCTCTCTCTCCCTCCAACTCCCTCCCTCTCCCTTCTCAGCAAACCAACGAAATGCCATTCACATCCTCCGTCCTATTCCCACTGCGCCCTAACCTTGCACCCCATTCGGACCCAAACTAAAATGCCCTCTCTCTGTCTCCTCTTCCTCTCTCTCTCCCTCTCCCTCTTCAGTCGTCGTCGCTGTTCCTTCTGTAAAAAGGGGGAGAGAGGGAGAGATAGAGAGAGAGCGAGAGCGAGAGAGGGACTGTGTTTCCCTTATGCGAGAGGGGAGACTACTACTGTGGATAGGGGTGCGTGATTCTGTCTGGTTGTTCGTCCAAGCGACGGTGTTGGGGTGGAGAGTGGAAGAGGGGGGAAGTGTGTTGGGAGGAGGGGGAGGGAGGGGAGGGGGCGAGAGGGGGAAAGAGAGGGAGGATCATATAAGGGACAGTTGTAGGTAGAGAGACGAAGGGGATAGGAAGGGGATAAAGGAAGCCGGAGAGAGAATAGAGAATGTAAGTGATAAGGAGAGAGAGAAGAGAGAGAGGGAAATAGAGGGAGGAAGAGAGAGTGAATAAGAGAAAGAGGAAGATAGACAGGGGAAGAGAGAGGAAGAGAAAGAGACAGAGGTAGGAAGAGAGAGGAAGAGAGGAATATGGAGGAAGAGAGGGTGAGAGATAGGTAGGAAATGAGGAAGAGAGAGAGGAAGAGGAAGAGATTGGAAGAGAGAGAGAAACGCAGAGACAGAGAGAGAGAGGAAGAGAGGAATATATAGAGGTAGGAAATGAGAGAGGAAGAGAGAGATGAAGATTGAGAAAAGAAAGAGAGAAGAAGAGAGAGAGAAAGATAGACAGGCGAAGAGAGAGGAAGAGAATGAGACTGGGAGAGGTAGATAGAGAGAGGAATATGGAGGAAGAGAGAGTGAGAGAGAGGAAGAGAGAGAGAAAGAAAGAGAGAGAAGTAATATAGAGATCGTTAGAGAAAGAGAGAGAGGGAGGTAGGAAATGAGAGAGGAAGAGAGATGAAGAGAGAGAAATGAAGAGAAAGAGAGAGAGGAAGATAGGCGAATTGCGAGGAAGAAAAAGAGACTGAGTGAGGTAGAAAGAGAGAGGATGGGAAGAATATAGAGGAACAGAGAGAGAAAGAGAGAGGGGAGATGTAGGAAATGAGAGAGGAAGAGAAAGAGAAGAAGAGAGGGAGAGGAAGATAGGTTAAGAGAGAGGGAAGGAAAAGTACAGAAAGAGAGAGAGGTAGAAAATGAGAGACGGAGGCAGAGAGAGAGAGAGAGAGAGGTTGGGACAGCATGGCACGAATGAGACATGGAAAAGAGACCACTCGAGATAAAAAGAGTTGGACTGTCTCTCCCCTCTTTGCACGCGTACAATCACCTCCCCCCTTTCCTCCCTCTCCCTCCCTCCCCTCCCCCTCCTTCCTAACACCCCTCCACTCCCATTTAAGCCAGAAGTATCCCTAAAAAATCTCTTGATATAAATAACTGTCGGCCAATCTCTTTCATCTCCATTCCTTTTATATTCCGCTCTCATTTCCTGACCTATTCCCTCTTTCTCTTGACCTATATAAGGGACATAAAGGACCTTTTATTTATTTCCCTAATGGACAAGCATTTTGTGGTCGATGCGGCCCTGGGAGGCCGCATTTTTGGTATTACTCAGCCGTGCTTAGGGAATGCAGGCGTTCACAGGATGTTAACAAAGTGAAAATTGGTTTATATTTTATTCAAAGGTCATGTTTAAAAATTATTTTATGGTGTTGTTTCCTCAGTATCTTTCATCATCATTTCTCTTTCCCATTGTAGTTTTCTCTCTCTCCTTTCTCTCTTCCTCCCTCTCTAATTCTTCCTCTTTTTTCTCTTTCTTCCCTCTTTCTTTATCTCTTCCTCTACCTCTCCCTTTTCCCCTCTCTTGCTCTCTCTTTCTTCCTCTTTCTCTTCCTCTCTCTCTATCTTTCTCTATCTTCTTCTCTCTTCCTCTCTCTCCCTCTCACTTTCCTCTAACCCTGTTTCCCTTTATCGTCTCTCCCTTTATCTCTCTTCCTCTTCGTCTCTCCCTTCCTCTCACTCTTTCTTCCTCCCTATATTCATCTCTCTTTATCTCTCACTTCATCTCTCTCTCTTCCTTCCTCTCTTCCTCTCTCTATTCATCTCTCTCTTCCTCTATTCCCACCTCTTTCTCTCACTTCCTTTCTCTGTTTCTCTATTTTCTTCTCAATCTTTCTCTATCACTTTTCCTCTCTCTCCCTCTCCCCCTCTCTCTCCCTCTCTTTTTCTCTCCCTCTCTTTCTCTCTCTTTTCCTGTCTCTCCATCTCTCTCTCTTTTCCTCTCTCTCCCCCTCTCTCTTCCTTTCTCTCTTTCTCTCTTTTCCTCTCTCTTTTCCTCTCTCTCTTGTCTTCTCTCTCTCCCACTCTCTCTCTCTCCCACTCTCTCCCCTCTCTTTTCCTCTCTTTCTCTCTCTCTCTCCCCCCTCTCTTCCTCTCTCTCCTCTCTCTTCTCCTCTCTCCCTCTCTCTCCCTCTCTCTCTCCCTCTCTCTCTCCCCCTCTCTCTCTTTCTCCCCCTCTCTCTCCCCCTCTCCCCCTCCTCTTTCCCTCTCCCTCCATCTCTCTCTCTTACTCTCTCTCCCTCTTCCTCTCTCCCCCTCTTCCTATCCCACTTTCTTTCTCCTCTCTCTTTTTCACTCTCTCCCTCTCTCTCTTCCTCTCTCTCCTTCCCTCTTCTTCGTCTTGTAGAAATAGTTGCGGTAATTGTAACATCTAAAAGGTTTTGTTTGTAACAAATATTCGTAAAACCGATTTTTTTTATTTTTAGCAATTTTTGGCTATTTTCCTACGCTATATAAAAGTCCGTTTAAAGCTAAGACCGAAAAAGTATAGTTTTACTCGATGTATATATAAAAAAATATAGTCTAAATGCGAGAAAACGCTGCGTATTTACTAAAAACTATATTTTGCACGAATGTTATTATAATGCCGCTTCTATAATCAAAATAATTTGCCATGTTGTTAAAGCACCTATTTATTTTGTATTAGTAAACTATTTATTGCTAAAAACTTAATAATTTCAGTTAAATTTTGCTGTGTAATGATGAATTTTGGGTCTTTTACAAATAATACTGGTTCACCAAGGTTTCTTAGCGTATACCTCGTATAGTATATCCCATTGTTACAAAGTATCATTTTCCGGTTTTTGCGTGTTCGAAACAAATTTTTGACCTCTTCTTGCACTGATTTGAATGATGTTTTTTATTAAAAATAAACTTCATTCTTTCAGTTATAGAAATGGAGTTGTATCAATCTCCTACGTTAATTTTAACTAATTTAAAACTGCAATTAAATGTAGCCCTGCACCGATTCGTTTTCTTATTAAAAATGGGGTCGGAAAAAAATTTTATTACTCCTCAGCTATTTAACCGAGATCCACATAATTTATGCTATATTTAGAAGAAAGATATATAAATATATAATGAAAATTTGAGTTCTCTAAATTAAAGGGTTAATGAGAATTTTCAGGATACGTACGGACATGTAAACGTATTGTATAAGCGAACTTGAATGCATAAAACGTTTTTCTTTTGTTTTTATGTCCTTTCGTTGGCTTTAATATAGGACAGGCTTCTTTATCCCTATTCTCACTTAATTTCCCAACCATATATCCATCTCCAGCAAGCAAAACAAACCATTTTTTGAGGTTGATAGTGTTTTGTCTCGAAAGGTAATTACCGACACTGTATTTTGGGGTTTTTCCTGTTTTAAAATTCCCTCTTTATCTCTCCAGAAATTTCCTCCGCCCTTGTATTCTTGACACTACCACAGGATTTTGTTTTTTTTCACATTCCCTCTCTCGTGCGCTCCCCACACCTTCAAATGTTTTTTTTGTCGTTAACTCGTTTTTACGCCGTCTGGCGGCGCCACGAGCGAGGTTGTTTTTTTTTCGCGCGCGACGCTTTCTACGGTAATCGGATTAAGTGAAGGCGGCATATGTGAGGGTTGAGGGAGGATATGGGGGGGAATACATAGGAGGAGGAGGAAGGGCAGGAGGGGAGAAGGAGAAAAAAAGAAGAGCGAAAAAAAGGCGCGCGAAAAAATTGACGTAAGGAAAAAAATGACTAACGGAAAAAATGACGAACGAAAAAAAATTTACACGAAAAAAAAAATGAAGGAAAAAAAGGACCTACGAAAATAAATGTTTATTTTTATGTTTATGTATTATTTTATCTTTTTAAAGACCATATATACATGGGAGAAAAACTTCCGATAGAAAACAGTTGACGGGTGACAGGGCGTGTAGCCGAAAAAACAAAAGAAAAACGAAAAGAATAAAATTTTATATTTCTTATTTTTTGACTTAATGCCATTTTCTATTTCATGCGTTTTTTCGTCGCGGTCTTCAAAAAACAAATAAAATGACATTATTTTTATGTATTTTTTGTTATTAACTCGATTTCTGCCTGTCCGTATGCACCAGGAATGTCAAAAATAGCGGTTCCGACCCTAATATTAACACTTTCTGCCGAGAATTCTTTATTACTTTTTCCGCACGTGTCACGGAATTCGGGATTTCGACGGAAATACACGTTTTGAGGTCCCCTGCATGCGATAGGAATGCTTGAGGGCGGTCCAACTCAAAAACTAATCGTCATATGAGCACAAAACTTTGTAATTAATATTACTAATAATAAATGAAGATACGAACGGGTTTTTGATAAAAACGGCCGAACGAAGGTGCAGGTTTATTCCTGTTATTTTTAAGCTTTTCTTGAATATCTCGTTTAAAACTCAATTTACGTAAATATGTTATAGTATCAATGTTGTAGAAAATGTAAATTCCTACAAGTTTTATTCGAAATAGTTTACGAGATATTTTGATTTTTCTGCTAAATTTAAGTTTCAGTACTTGAGCTTTAGTTTCCGTTGCCATGGTCACATTTCCTAATTGTTGACAGCTATTTTAATCCTAGCAAAAGCTGAAAATTTTTGATTTTTTTAACGTGAAAAGTGATTCGAAATAATGGGAAGCGATGTGAAAGTTATAATATAATTATTTAATAAATTCCTATCATGTTGACGTTCGCTAAGTAATTATAGAATACCTCGTAGAGTGATTAATTTCAATCGGAGTCCCATTGAAACGTCGTCAGAAGACGTATTCGAATTCGTTCTTAAATCGAATAATTTATCGATGTTTTCAAATGTGGCAAGTTCGTATTCCAGCCGGTAGTCACGGAGACCGCGTTTATTCCAACTTCGCCTCTATATTCAGGCAAACAAAGAATAATCTGACCGCAGCACCAAAAAATGATGCCGAAAAGTTTTCCTCGAAAACAACCATTTCAGCTCAGAAAAAGTTGGGAAATTTTTTTTTTTTACTCGGACGTCAGCGCCCCTGGCGGACGTCAGGGGGGAACTAAAACCCGCCGGACTTTTTTGGGGAGAAATTTTTATTTTTCACGTAAAAATCGACGCGGGATTGCGAAATACTGCGACATCTTTCGACAATAAACCAAAAAGAGGGGGAAAATAATATAAAAGTCGAGGAAACTGAGGGTCAAGATAACTGCTATCAATTTTCAAACGTCTAAAGTAAGTCTCCGCTTTGCGTATAAAAATAAGGTACAAGGAAAAAAAAACGGAATGGACACAAAAGGGAAAGGAATAATGTATAAAAAGAAGGAAGTTAGGTTTTTTATATTTTTTTTTTAGGGGGGAAGACTGCGCTGACCTCTAGCGGAAGTCGGGAGAAACAGAAAGAGAAAAAAGTCGAAGATCGCATCCCGTGAAATTTTTCCCAGACTATCCTGGAGATATATATTTCTTTTTCTCTCCTTCTTCTATATATATAGAGAGAGAGAGAGACACTCATTTAGCATTCAAAAGAGGTAAGGAAAAAAGGACCGATAATTCACGTGCCCGCTTTTAAAAGGGGGGAGAGATAGGAAAAAAAAGTAGACGATCGCCTTGCGCCGTGGAAAAATAACGTTATTCACTTGTTATTCGATGACGCGCGCCGTAAACCAACCGGAAAGGCAGGAAGCGGTCAGCATTCTGGATTAAGGGAGGGAAGCTGACCCTAGTCGGACTTATATGCTATGCAAACTACATTTGGCGCCGACAGAGGGCAGGGAGGTGGGTTACCCTCGCGTGGGAGGAGAAAGGGCGGGAGAAAGCGATACGGGAGGGAGAGAAAGTGGAAGATGAGAGAATAAATAAGAGATCAAACATCTAATACCCTGTCTCACTTAAAAAAATAGGTCGTTTACTTGAAAAATATTATTTCTCAATGTCTGTACGGTAAAATTTACTGGAATTCGGTAAAACCCGCATCATTTATGTCGATTAAGAGGCCCAGGGAAACATATTTTAGTCCGCGAACCTGTCCCGGGTTCGATTCCAGAAGATTTTACCTACATATGAGTTTACGCAAAATTTTTGATTTTTCCAGTACAATATTTTTTCCTTCCTTCATTAACGTACCTAAATAGGGACCTATTTTCTTCGTTTTTGCTGTATCCGACGCGTAAAACTCCATGTTATCTTCTTCTTGCAATTTTTACACGTTACACCATCCAGTATTTCTGGAATACCCAGTATCATTCCGAAATTTTGCGGATTTTTCGTATAATCGTTCCTGGCGTTGCCAAGGCGACCGTCATTGTTCCCATCCGATTATTCAGTTAGCGTCGATGTAGCCTTCGGATAGCGTCATTCGCTTCGCGCTTTTGTTTAAGCGTCGAAATTATTGCTGTAGCAAAGCCAGTGTTCAATCATCGACAACTTTACTATGTCGCCTTTTCAAGGGTTTCTTACTTAGGCGTGAAAAAGTAAACATTTCAGAAGTGGCATTATCGTCGGTCTGTCCGTCCGTCCGTCTGGCCGGATTTTCATGAAATTTGATAATAAGGACTTTCAGTTAAAGACGATAAGAAAGTAGCACTTTACCGGTGATAAAAATGAACTTTCCGTCATAACTCGTAAAATATTGCTCATATCAAAATATTTTTCAAATAAAAGTTGTAGAACTGGTAAGGAAGAGTATTTCTTTTCCTATACATTTTTATCGTAGGAGTAGCCGTTATCGAGAAAATCAATCAAGAAAGTCTTATATCGAGTTGAACTTGGAAAATTTCTTACATGGTTACTTCATCGTTGCTAACATAAACAATTTCACAAACAAACGTTTATTTTCCTTACGTGCGCATGTAATATTATTAAATAGGAAGAAAATGGAGTATTTATGATGAAGAGAAGGACTTTAAAACGCTCTTTCCCTTATGTACAGGTATATAATTTCTTTCTAATACTCCATTGCACGAAACGCGCCCATTTGTGATACGTTTTACACTTTCCTGACTTATTTTTATTTTCATACATTCTGACAATGTTAAAAAAATAACAGCTTAGGTTAAAATTGAAATAAAATGGTCATTCGATGATTTTATGACTTGTTTAATCGAATCCATAATAATTTTAGCCATGACTGTAGCACCTCGATAAATTCATTTAATTGCTTGAATTTTATAAACTTTTTAGCAGCCACAATAACAAACTTAGTTGTAATTTTAAATGTTGATTGTCTTTGAAACACAACTGTCTAATTACGTGTAAAATTTCAGCCCCCTAACTGTACCGGAAGTACATAAACATTTGTCAATTTCTTTGAGATTTATGAATTTTTACAGGCCAAATAAATAAATGTATTTAAATTTCCGTAATACCGTATTCGTTATTTAGCGAATTCTACCGTTAGAAAAAATTTCAGCATTGTAGGACATTTATAAATACGTAAACAACGAAATGTTTGTTTAAATTTTGGGATTTTTTTATGGGCGAAATGAATTAACAATTTCGTAATTTTTTATTTTTTCTGTAGGTTTTGCTGTTAGATCTAACAATGTACCAAATTTCAATTTTCTAACTCATTTAGAAGTGCTTAATGACTTGTATCATCCGATATCCTCCATATCCGATATCCTCCATATATTATAGATATACTAGTGTAATACCCGCTGAAGTATCAATTAAAAACATTCAAAGCACGTTTATACCCATATAAGGATTGAATTAACAATATGATATCGAGGTCTAACAATGGAATTGGTTGGCAAGGCAACATCCCCTTAAAATGGCTAGATTTCCTCAAACTGCGTGAATCAAACGTTTACACTGAGAAATTTCGAACTGCGGGCGGGAAAAGATGAACAGAATAAGAAACTTTATAATGTTTTCTCCAAAATGGTTTATATCCGAAGATTGTAGGTCAATTATTTCTAATTTTAATCTGAAAAAGAATGAAAGCCTGCACGTCGAAATGTACATTTTCACGTGTTACTTTGTGGGAAATTATCCCCTGGAGTCGAACCCGGGTCTTTTATCTCGGGTTAGATAGATTAAAACTTATTGTTGTTATATCATAATGCCATCCTGTAAATTTCATCGAAATCGGTCCAGTCGTTTGCGAGATATTAACCTTCAAAAAGCATTACATGAAAAAGTGACGCTTTTGTTTGCTTTATTTATGATAGATTTCTTTTATAAAGATGTCAAAGCATCAATTGTCGTATTTATTGACTAAATGGTCTCTTAACGAAAGACGACTGATGATGTAATCTCTTTCGATAGAGTTTTCCGGTCAATAACGCTGGCATGGATAATTCGCAGAGTGGTTTTTTTATTTTCGCGTCCATTAGCGCAAAGCAAGAAAAAGAGTCGAGTTAATCTGAGTGTCGAGTGTCTGTAGTCATGCTCTGTGTGTGTATATGTATCGGCATCCCTGTTTCCTTTTTGAACGTCAAAGAGAGAGAGGAAAAAAAGCCGTGTGGATTGTCATTGGAAGTCGTAAAATTTGATGCGTATCTCTTTTAGAAGGGGAGAGAGACAGAGAGAGAGAGGGAGGGAGAGAGAGAGGAGAGAAAAAAAAGGACAGTCGCCTTCAAAAGAAGTAATCTTCCGGAAGCATATATGGGAGTGGACGGACACAAGAAAGGGATACAGAGAGAGGGAGGTAGGCGGAAAGAGAGAGAGAGGGGAAGGGAGAGGAGGGAGAGAGAGAGAAAGGGAGAGGAGGGAGGGGGTGAGACGAAAAGAGAAGAGATGGATAGGAAGAGAGAGAGAGGGAGGGTGGGCGAGAGAAATGGAGGTAGAGGGAGAGAGAACGAGACAGACAGACAGACAAACGACTTTATTTCTGGCGAAATTGAGACTACATATTCTTACATTTAACCCTACGTTATGAATTACAAATGGCAATAAAAATAATAACATAAACATACGAAGAGAAAAAAATACCCGAAATTAAACAAATGAAAAAAGAATAATACAAAAAAAAGATTAAGAGATCGAAATACAAATTCGGAAACCTCTAAAAAGAGAAGACTAAGTATTTTTGGTAAAAACCTAGAAAGAAACTGACATGGCCAACCTAGAAATAACCGCGAGAGAGAGAGAGAGAGGAAGAGAGAGAGAGAGGAAGAGAGAGATATATAGAGAGAAAGGGATAAAGGGAAGCAGAATGATAGAGTATGAGGGAGAGAGAGGGATAGATAGGGAGAGAAAGTAAAAGAGAGGGATAAGGAGGAAGCGAGAGGAAGAGAGAGAGAGGAAAAGGGAAGAAAAGAGATAGGAAGAGTGGGTGGAAGACAGGAGAGGAATGAGAAAAATCTGATGTTGCCAACACATGACTTTCTCCATATTTGCGGTATAGATATTTAAATTATTATGAATAGCATTATAAGGCAAAATTATTATTTCGTATCCTAAAAGAATAGAGTCGTCCTTATTGCCGTAAATTATATTTTGAATATGTTTACAGAATACACCACTACATGGTTGTGGCGCTGTACACTGATAATTTAGGAAAAACAAAATATCTCCGATATAGATGATTCTACGAAAATTTGTTCCAAACAAAACTTGGAAGAAATATTATTCTCTACAACTTTGGTCCTCACGAAGATTACCAATAAGGACGTTTTTAAGGAGATATTTTACGGAAACCGAAAAACCGATTATTTTCTTTAAATAATTCCTAAACGATAACTGCTCTGGAAAATTGTATCAAATGAAAGTTGTAGGAAATGACATTCTCTATAACATTTGTATAGACTTGTATATATAATAATGATGTTTTAACGGAGAAATATCGCGAAAATCGAATCGGGTTTCCAATAAACCTCGACTTCCGGTTATCCGTTATTGTCCAAAAACTAATCAGTTCTTTGCGCTCATGCTAAAGTGTTATATATGAAGTTTGGTAACGATATGGCACGTACGTTTTGAGTTAGAGCGCCCACAATCACATACACACACAGACATAATTCCGAAAATAGTCTAAACGTGTTCTAGGGACCTCAAAACGTGTATTTCCGTTAAAATTTCCAAGCCGATTTTTTTCGTGATCACAATACTTTATACTACGTACGGAGAAAGTAAAAAGAGCTTACAGACAGACGGAGAAGGATAGAGAGAGAGAGGGAACGAGAAAGACAAATATAAAGTGAGAAATAGCGAAAGAGGGACTAGGATACAGTGAAAAGGAATGTGAGAGAGAGAGAGAGGCATAGGGAGAGGTTATGAGAGAGAGAGAGGGAGAGAGAACACAGCCTGGATGCATGACCTCCCCCTCCCTCCTCTCTCCCTCTCCCTCCCTCCCTCTCTCCCCCCAAAAACGGACGTGTTTTGAAATATAGCCTCCGAAGATGGGGGTTCTTAAGAGTGAGAGAGGGACACACACAGACAGAGGGTGTTTTCGGGGGTTGGGTTGGGTTGGATGCAGCCTGCGTTAGGAATTAAGACATGGGGTTAAAGCAGAGAGAGAGGAGGAAGGAGATTAAAGGCAGGGGGTGAGAAAGAAAGAGGGTATAAGACGCGATGGAATGGTTTTTATATGTAGCGCGGCACTGCCCAGGACATAAGGATTAGGAGGAAGCTACGTGTTTAGGAATATAGCCGGTTGTCGAATGGGACTTCTCTCTCATCCTCATCGCCGCCCCATTTGACTCGCATGAGTTACACGCACAAACATTAACTTGGCTATTGTCTAATTGTAGATATAAACAGTGACGGGTGAGTCGCACTAAAAATTTAACACAGTGACAGGTGTTTTAAGGTCTCCATTTGAGTTATTTTTACTTTCTCCATACATAAAGTATTGTTTTCATGAAAAAAATCTGATGTGGCCAACACATGACTTTCTCCATATTTGGGGTAGAGATATTTAAATTATTATGAATAGCATTATGAGGCAAAATTATTATTTCGTATCGTAAAAGAATACAGTCGTCCTTATTGCCGTAAATTAGGTATATTTTGAATGTTTACAGAATTCACTGCTAC
The DNA here is from genome assembly GCA_036926305.1 of Uropetala carovei. Classification (NCBI taxonomy): domain Eukaryota; kingdom Metazoa; phylum Arthropoda; class Insecta; order Odonata; family Petaluridae; genus Uropetala; species Uropetala carovei. The sequence continues at coordinate 15,087 of JAXCHB010000412.1, forward strand.
ATGGTGTTGGCGCTCTGTACTGGTATTAAGATAAAGCACAATATCTCCGAAATGGATGGTTCTACGAAAATTTGTTTCAAACAAAACATGGAAGAAATATTATTCTCTACAACTTTGGTCCTCACGAAGATTACCAATAAAGACGTTTTTAAGGAGATATCTGATGGATACCGAAAAACCGGTTATTTATAAATAATTCCTAAACAATAACTGCTATGGAGAATTGTTTCAAATAAAAGATGTAGGAAATTATATTTTCTACATTTTTTTTGATGGTCAATGTATACAGCAATGATGTTTTAACAAAGAAATATCGCAAAAACCAAATCGGGTTTTGAATAAACCTCGACTTCCGGTTAACCGTTATTGTCCAAAAACTAATCAGTTCTTTGTGCACATGCTAAAGTGTTTTATATAAAATTTGGTATTACTATGGCAAGTACCTTTTGAGTTAGAGCGCCCAAAATCACATACATACATCCACACACACAGACATCATTCCGAAAATAGTCTAAACGTGTTCTAGGAACATCAAAACGTGTATTTCCGTCGAAATCTCGAAGTCGATTTTTTTCGTGATCACAATACTTTTCCCATACTATGTATGGAGAAAGTAAAAATCTGCTGTTTCCAGCAGATGACTTTCTCCATAGAGAGCAATGAATATGGTTGCTCCTGACATCATCGTCCTCAGAAATATTTATCAGCGATTACACTAGAGAAAAATTTTAGAACAGTTTCAATGGTCTTTATTAAAAAACAAAGTGGAAATAGCAAAAAAAAACACCAACCGAAAAATCTCCTCAGCCAATGTATCAAAAGGTAATTTTAAAGCAGCGACTGTCGCTTTGAATTCAGTTGCTATGTAAACAAAAAAAATACGAAATTACTTGTTATAGTGAAGCGTAAACATTTACGACGCGAAACATTTATAATAGATCAATTATTTCGAAAATATATATATACATTTCAAAGTTAACCTTTGAGCTGAAATTATTATTTTTTGTGAAATAAGAACACAGTCGTCCTCTTTAAGTACCATTATTGGGTAGATAATACTTCCCAATTTTTCCGATAGGTGGTGTCGCTGTGAATAAGTTAAATGTCTCCAAATTGGATAGTTCTGCCAAAATTTGTTTCAAACAAAACTTCGAAGGATTTTATACAACTTAGGTCCATACGAATATTACCAGTAATGACGTTTTTAAGGAGATATTTGACGGAAACCGAAAAAACCGATTATTTATAAATAATTTCTAAACAATAACTGCTACGGAAAATTATTTCAAATGAAAGTTGTAGGAAATTACATTCTCTATAACTTTTGTATAGAACTGTATATACAATAATGATGTTTTAACGGAGAAATATCGCAAAAACCGAGTCGGGTTTCGAATAAACCTCGACTTCCGGTTAACCGTTATTGTCTAAAAACTAATCAGTTCTTTGTGCTCATGCTAAAGTGTTATATATGAAGTTTGGTAACGATATGGCAAGTACTTTTTGAGTTAGGGCGTCCACAATCACATATATTAACGTATACATTTTCTAAGTATTTTAGTAATTTATTTTATTTACGATTCGAATACGAGGAGTAATCTAAAATAATCTCTAATTGTAAGTGGTACGTGAAAATATCGCCTTACGTAATTTACCCTGTAATTATTCCCTAAATCCTTCAATTAGGTAAACAATCAAGCTATGTGATATAGATAAAAATTTATATAATCCATTTTTCACTTAGGTCGGCCCACGACATTTATAGGAGCCAGAAAAAATAAACTTTTTTATATTGAATGCCGTCTTCTTTCATAGTTGCGAACTTTTTAATTCCTAAAACAGCCGTTAGGTGGGGAAAATGTTTCTTTTCGGATAGTTCGGTCCACTTAAAAAAAACAGCTTTAAGGAAGAGATAATGTTCCTATCATATCTTTTTTGTATCCTTCATAAAACTGCCGGAAACTTTCGCAGTAAATTGAAAAAGTGAAGAAATAATTGATTGTCCGCGAAAATTATTATTTTCGTGTAGGTTTATTGTCACTAAACACACTATTGAAGGAATTTTTTGTATTTAAACGCTATTTAAGATAATTTCCGATTAGGTAAGAGTTTGGAATTTGTCTGGAATGCACGAATCACGTATTAAAAGGCAAAGAATAATGAAAAATCCCTTAAAGATTAGATAGCAAAACTCAAACGCCAAAAACAAAAACAGATATTCTGGAACCGGGATAAACTCGTCGTATAGAGGGCCTACCGTAACGAACATAAAGTTCGTGTCACAAGGTCACCGTGGATACACCAAAACAAACAAATAAACGATGTTGTTTTTTTACTTTAGGGAGAGAGAGAGGAGGGAGGGAGAGAGAGAGGGATGAAGGGAGATGTAGACAGACAGACAAACGACTTTATTTCGGGCGAAATTGAGACTACATAGTCCCTTCTCACACGTAGCCATAAGTTATGAATTACAAATGACGATAAAAATAATAACATATAAACATACAAACAGAAGACAAATACCTGAAACTAAACGAATGAAAAAAGAATAATCTGAAAAACGCAATTAAGAGATTGAATTACAAATTTGGACAAGAGAGGGAGGGAAAGGGAGAGAGAGTGAGAGGGAGATGGAGAGTGAGAGTATTTGAGAGAGAGGGAGGGAGGGAGGGAGAGATGGAGAGAGAGAGAGGTAGAGATAGGGAGAGAGAGAGGAAATGATAGGGAGAGAGAGGGAGAGAGAATAGAGAGTGAGGGAGAGAGAGAAGAAGAGAGGGAGAGAGGCACGGGGAGAGAGAGAGGGAGATAGATAGGGATAGAGGGAGAGAGAGTAAGAGAGAGAGAGTAAGAGAGAGGTAGCGAGAGAGAAAAAGAGAGAGATAAACGAGAAACAGATAGGGAGTGAGAGAGTGAGAGAGTAAGAGAGAGAGAGGGGGAGAGGATGTGAGAGACGGATAGAGGGAAAAGAGAGGGAGAGAGAGTGATAGAGAGAGAGAGAGAGGAAGGCAAGATTGTAGTGTGAGAGAATAAAACTCCGAGATGATTAAATAGAATAGTAGGAAGTTAGGTAGCAGAAGGAAGACCTGGACAAAGATAGGGAGGTATTTGTTTGGAATTGAGAATGGTAGAGAGAGAGAGGGAGAGAGAGAGAAGGAGAGAGAGGGAGAGATACGTGAGGTGGCGTAGGAAGCAAGAGATCTCGGAGAGAATAGGAATGAGTCCAGTGAGGGCTAAGACGCTCTCCCGTCCTCTCTCTCTCTCTTTATATTAGAAAGGAGAAATTGGGACGCCCATTAGAAGGTCCTTCTGGAAAGAGCGTCAATCCAGATGGAGGGTTTTTAATTAACTTGGTGGACGGTGATTGTTTTTGAAAACAAATGACGGCGGCGTTTGCGTTAGTTGAATTAAAAAGAAAATAATTACGGACGAGACCGCGTAAATTGAAACGGTGCCAATGAGGTAATTTTTTCCTCCCAAGGAAGACGTCGCAATATTTTAGATCTGAAAGTGGTGTTACAATAAGGTATTCATTTGGCTTATTTTTTTCCTGATCGCCATTTGTATACGATTTAATTCGTAAAAATTTCCAGCGACCTCTTTAAGTGTCTGTCATTATAAATAAGAATAGAATAGAATATCGCCTTTATTTCTGAGCGAGACAGAGACTGGACAGTCACTTCTAGCATCTAATCGATTGTCAGTTACAAAAAATTAAAACCTTGCAAAGATTTTTAGATAAAAATAAAATAAAATACACAAATGACAAAAAACATTAGACAGTCTGCTATGTATATATATATGTGTGTATACTAAATCGAGTTAAGTATATAAAGATAGTTGTTGATGGGGAAAAATTATCGTTAGTTAACATAGAGTAAACTTTAACCCTTGGGCACACGTGATGGTTCTGAGAGATACATGACTCATATTATTGTTTACTACTCGTGACTCAGTGCATTGTGGACGCTGTGAGTCACGGTACCTTTCACCTACTTCTCTATGCATCTCTTGTCAAATTTTGGGCAGTTTAGCTCAATTCGCCTTACTGTTATAGTGTCGGTTTTCCACTGCAGCGTCTCGGATCGTATCTCCGAGATACGTTGCGTGCTCTTACGTTAGCGTTGAAGCAGAGTGAAAGCCCCTGCGACATTACGGAAAGAACTAGGTTGACGCAGTATTGTTGTAAATGTTGTGATTCATATATTTGTTTAAAAATATTAGGTATAAGTTCAACAAGATAAGATTTGCGAAATATGTTATAATGTTATGAGTGATGAACTAGGTAATTAATAAAATAGGATGAGAACGTACTTATTTAGCAGAAGAAGTGGAGGAAGGGAGAGAGAGGGAGGGAGTGAGTGGGAGGGATAGAGAGAGAGGTATAGAGAAAGAGAGGGAGAGAGAGGAGAGAGAAAGGGAGAGAGAGAGGGAGAGAGGGAGGAAGTGAGAGGGAGAGAGAGGAGAGAGGGAGGGAGAGAGAAAGGGAGGGAGGGAGAGAGAGAAGAGAGGAAGAGGGAAGGGAGAGTGGAAGAAAGAGGAAGAGCGAGAGGAAAAACGAGAGAGAGGGAGAGAGAGGGAGAGAGAGGGAGAGCGACAGGGAAAGCGAGAGAGAGAGAAAGGTAGAGAGAGAGAGAGAGAGAGGAAGAGAGAGAGTGGAATACAGAGGGAGTAAGAGAGTGAAAGAGAGGGAGGGAGAAGGGAAGAGGGAGAGAGAAAGAGGGAGAGGAAGACAGAGGGAGGAAGAGAGAGGAAGAGGGGGAGAGGAAGAGAGAGAGGAAGAGAGAGAGGAAGAGGGAGATAGGAAGAGGGAGATAGGAAGAGAGAGGAAGAGAGAGAGAGGAAGACAGAGAGAGGAAGAGAGAGAGGGAGAGAGGAAGAGGGAGAGAGGAAGAGAGAGAGAGAGGAAGAGAGAGAAAGATAGGGATAGACGAAGAGAGAGAGAGGGAGACACAGGAAGACGCGAGAACATACACAAGGTAGGAAGAGAGAGGGAGGAATTCTGTTTGTAGGAGTTTTGAAGTTGCATGTTCTTTGTGGAGTGGTGTAAGCGGGCGAGAGAGAGAGAGGTAGAGATGAAGAGAGAGGGAGAGAGAGGAAGAGAGAGGAAGAGAGAGAGAGAGAGAGGAAGAGGGTGGGCTAGGTTAAACCCAGAACATGCCTCTCTCTCTCTACAGCCTCCTTCCAAACCCTCCGAAAACTTCTGAAGTGTCTTCCTTTAGCTGTTTGGGGACACAGATGTCCATATGCCGGACAATATGAGATACAGAGAGAGAGAGGGAGGGAGGGAGAGAGATTGCGAGAGAGGGAGAGAGGGAGCTAGGGAGTTGCCATGACAAAGTGGGCAGCCTTACTACGTGAGTTAGATGATTGATTTCGGCTATAATGCAGATTAAAATCTCAACTTGGACTCCTCTGCCGCGACTCAAGGAATTCCGACCGTATCAACCTACTTTGAAGATGCACTGTGTACGTGTTTATTAGTTTTGCAGTGTGAAAAAGTGGAAATTCTTAAAATAAAGTACAGTTTAGTAATGTACCGAGAGAGTTTATATTATAAGGCGATATTTTACACAGAAAACCTCTTAAGATTCAAATTTTAAGGGTGCATTTTGAGAAGAAATTGTTAGCTGCATCGTCAAGAGAAAAAATCGGTGCAACATGCATTGTACAAACTTTCTCATATATGGGTACTAATGCGTCGTTTAGTTGTCTTCAGAAAATGAAAATCGTGTGAGCCTGTTTTTAGAAAATCAATTTTTGTGAAAGTTGCCCAAGAATAAACTAGCCTTATATTCATTCATTGAGAATAATGAAATACGTAGTATTATTGAAGACGTAAATTCAAGTAACTGTACGAAATTTGATCAAAATCGTTGGAGCCGTTTTTGGGAAAATCGAATTATTGTTAAAGTTGCCTAGAATAAACTAGCCTTATATTCATTTTTTGAGAAATGTGAACTATACAGTATTATTGAAGACGTAAACTCAAGTAATTTTACGAAATTTGATCAAAATCGTTGTAGTCTTTTTCAAGAAAATCGGATTGTTGTTAAAAATGCGTAGAATAAACTACTCTTAATTATTGATCAATGTCAACCATTTCTATGTATACTCTGCTCAGTATTATAAAATGCTTAAATACGAGATTTCATTCATTTTCGCTCTACCGTTTAGGCTCTACAGTCACAAACAGACAGACGGCATTGCGAAAACCACTTTTTCGGACTCATCTACACCTAAAACGTATATTTCCGTAAAAATATCGAGGTCGAATGTTTTAACTATTACAATACTTTCTCAATATAATTCTTTAAAATTTTTTAAAAATTTTTCTCGTACAAGGTAAAGGAGTACTTAATTTAAAAACAATTAAATATCTATCTCGCCGCAGTCTCTGTTTATTAAAAATATAATCCTTATATTAGGAAGTAAAAAGGTAGGATAATGTACAAAATTTCGCGCATTGGAGTATTTGGAAAAAACTATACACGTTTAAATAGGAGAAATAGCCATTTTAAAGTCCCTTTCTCCGTAATAAATAATCCTTTTTATTCATTTGTCAATGATAATGCAATTGCAATGTTTACGTAATCTGTAATAGATAATCACACACCCTCCTCCTGGACGTTCTTTTGTCTTAAATCGCATAACATCACCATGACAACGAAAAATCTTTTTCCATTATTAAAAATTTTTATTTTTGATTTAATCAAATTTTTAGCGTATTTAAAATTTTACTACAAACAAATGAATCTCACTTTTATTCTAAGTTCCCAGATTGAATGTTCCTTAATTTTTTATTTTTAAATTGCGAGTAATAATTCCAATATTATAGAGTATGAAGTATTTTATGAAATAAATTATATTAAACGTGTTACTTAAGGGAAATGGCGTTTTTAAGTTATTTTATTCCTCGTAAATTATCCATTTTCTTCATGTTTAATAACATATTGCATGCACACGTAAGGAAATTAAACGTTTGTTTGGGAAATTGGACTTATTTTTAATGGAGATTTTTTTATATTAGCAACCGATGATTAAGTAGCCATGCAAAAAACAAGTTCTAACTTTGAAATGACTTCTTGTTCGATTTTCTCAATAACGGCTACTCCTACCATAAAAATATATAGAAAAAGAAATACTCTACTTTTCTAGTTCTACAAGTTTTATTTGAAAAATATTTCGATAGGAGCAATACTTTAGGAGATATGACGGGAAGTCCATTTTTTGTTACCTGTAAAGTGGTACCCTTTATTCGATCACGTGATTCATTTACGCGATTTTCTTATTATATTTATCGTATTTGACTGTAAGTCTTAAATATCGGATTTCGTAAAAATCCGTGAGGTTTTGAAGACACTGAAAGAACATTCCTTTTTGGTTCAATCTTGAAGCTAACGGAATTTTAAAAACCGATCTGATTCACTTTAAAATTCACATCTACCGCATTTCTAAAGACATCATTACAACAGGAATATTTCCGATGTTACCGACGCCCGAATAATTTCGAATAATGGCGCGAAGCGCTACGCATTTGTCCTCCAAAAACAAAATCAGAACCCTGTAAATCAGAGAAAGGGTTATTGTTAAACTTCCCTTGGTCGAATGGCTGGGATTCCATCTCCTGAAAGAAAAATATTACAAAAACGTACCTTTGGCGTCCCTATCCGGAATGCACAGGTGTTCTGGGGCGATAAATTTCCTAGTGAGGGAGTTATCCCCAACTCCAGAGGAACATTAACACCTTCCGAACACAATACCTTTAAAAGGGGGAGTCGGAGACCGTTCCGGAAACTTCCCAGAATGCCTTGCGAGGGAGAGGTCCGCGTCTCTATCATATAATATATAGGTGCTTCTTCTTAGACGGGAGGATTTCGGAGGAGGATACGAAATTATGAGGCACTCCCAGATGAGATAGGAACTCGAAATTCGGCAAGATTATAGGTTTTTGGTCATAGCAGAAGGAAAAAATCCGAAACTGTAAAAATTTCGATTTTTAGGGGCTAATTTTGGCCCCAGTATTGTCCCCATAAGAAAAGCACACACGTGTCGGTGTTGAGGTTTATATATATATTTGATTTTTTAAGTTATTTTCCGTCAATATTCAAACTCAGGACTTTAAACTGTCAGAAAGACGAAATCAGAATTAAAATTCATGTGTATTTAACGCAAAAATTTAGTTTTTTTCCGGAGAAATAGGGAAATTTTCTGGGTCCCAACATCGTTGCTAGCATAAACAATCTCACAAACAAAAGTTTAATTTCTTCACATGTTCATGAAATATTGTATTAAATAGGAAGGAAATGGATTATTTATGAGGAAGAAAAGAACTTTAAAACGCAATTTCCCTCACTTACAGGTATATAATTGTTTTCTGATACTCCATTGCACGAAACGCGCCCATTTGTGATACGTTGTACACTTTCCTAACTTGCTTTTCTGATCTTTCTGTGCAATTTTTCCTTTTCTCGTTTTGTCCCGTCTAATAATGCCTTTTATCGCCTTTTTTTTGTCTAATCCTGTCTTGTCTAACTTTGTCTTGTCTAACCTTGTCTTTCCTAATCTTGTCTTGTATTACCTTGTCTTGTCTAGTTTTATCTAGTCTAACCTTGTCTTGTCTGGTCTTGTCTGGTCTTGTCTGGTCTTGTCTGGCCTTGTCTGGTCTTGTCTGGTCTTGTCTTGTCTTGTCTTGTCTAGTCTAGTCTTAACTTGTCTAATCTTGTATAGTCCAGTGTTGTCTTATCTAATATTGAATTGTCAAACCTTGTCTTGTCTAACCTTTATTGTCTAGTCTTATATTGTCTAATCTTGTCTTGTCTAGTGTGTAACGCTCTAAGAATCTTTCAACGTATCTCAGCACTGGAAGCATCTAGATATATAAAAATTCGTGACTTCTTAGATGACCACATTTACTACCAGAAAATGTTATTACTTTTACATAAAGTGGCCTAGGTTCGACTCCAGATATCCTTACGTATTGCCATTTGAAAGAGCACGGGAAAAAACGATTTTCACCGTGCAGACTTTTTTTCTTTTGCTCATTAAAATACCTAAATATTAACTTAGAAACTCCAAACAAAAACTAAAACACGGACGAAATTGTTAATTATTTTACTGTGACGGTCTTTTATTGTATCTTGACCTTTATAATTAAAAAAAATACGTATAACTGCGTTTTTTGTGATTTTAGCGCTTACACTTTAATTAATAATCATGTCAGTATGTTAAAATTTTTAATGTTACACGTCATTTGACGGGTTATTACGCTAGTTTGAGAATAATAAGAATGCACAATTCCATCTCTTTTCCTCTCTCTTTTCCACTTTCTTCCTCTCTCTTTCACATTCTTAAACTTTTCCACTTTCTTATTCTCTTAATCACTTTCTTCTCCGTGTCACCTTTTCAATTTCTTCCATTCATTCTTTTTTTTCTTCCTTTTTCATTTCATTTTTCTCTTTTCACTTTCTTCGTCTTTTTATCAATTTCTTCCTCTCGTTTTCATCTCTCTCTCTCTTCACAGTCTCAATTTCACCCTAAATAAAGTCGTTTGTCTGTCTGTCTGTCTCTCTCTCTCTCTCTATCTCTACCTCTCTCTCTTCCTCTCTCTTTTCCTCTCTTCTCTCTCTACATCTCTCTCTTCCTCTCTTTCTCTATCCTCTCTTTCTCTATCCTCTCTTTCTCTATCCTCTCTTTCTCTATCCTCTCTCTTTTCGTCATCCTCTCTCTCTTCATCTCTCTCTTTCTCTCTCATCTCTCTCGTCTCTCTCTTCCTCTCTTTCTCTCTCCTCTCTCTCTTTCTCTCCCTATCTTCCTCTATCTCCTCTCCATCCCCCTCTCTTCCTCTCTCTTCCACTCTCTCTATACTCTTTCTTACTCCGTCTCTCTCTATCCTTCTCTTCCTCTCTCTCTCTCTCTTATTCTCTTTCTACACCCTATCCTCCATCTTCTTTTTTTCCATCTCTCTCTCTCCCTCTTTCCTCTCTTTCCTTAACCCCACCCTTCCTCCCTCTCCAATTCCTTTTCTCTCTCTCACTTCCTCCCTCTTACCCCCTACCAATCCTCCCCCCTTTCCTCCCATTTCCTACATTCTTAATCTCTCCCCTCCCCTCTCCCCTCCATCCCCCTCTCTCCCCCTCCCCCTCTTCTCGCGGTTCTTCCCATAACACTGACTCTCATTAGCCATCTCTCTCTCTCTCTCCTTCCTCTAAAAATCTCCTCCTTTAAAACCATATTTCTCTCTCTCCCTCTCTCTCCCTCACAAGGAACGCCATCTCCCCTTCCCCTTAAACCGTCCCCCTCCCTCCCTCCCCCTCCTTTATCTCCTTCCCTTCCTCTCTCTTAACTCTCTCTCCCTTTTTCCATGAATATTGATGGATGGATTCAAATTAGCCTTCTCCCTCTCTCTCTTTGCATCCCTCCCTCCCTCCCCCTTGTTTCCTCCCCCTCTCCCCAACCCTTATGCCTGTTCAGGATGCCTTCCAAGACACACATATATACATATATATATATGTATATATCTATATATATATTTATGTATTAAAAAGCAAAAGGGGTTTGGCTTGCTTAGGCTGCACAAAGTGTGAGGGTTTTGGATTTTAAAATCGAAATGGCAGCAGGGGTGGGTTTTTGGTTGGTTGGAAGAAGTTCGCTTTCTTACGACTCGTAGGGGAGATGAAGGAAATGGTGGTGCTCTCTGGTGTTTTTTACTTTCTCATATATACGAAGTACGTTGACAAAGTATTGTTTTCGCGAAAAAATTCGACCTCGAGATTTTTACGGAAATACACGTTTTAGGTGTCGCTCAATCCGAAAAATTGGTTTTCTCAATGCCGTCTGTCTGTCTGTTATTAGCTCTGAAGCCTAGACGGTAGAGTGAAAATGAATGAAATCTCGTACTTATGCATTTTATCATACTGAGCAAAGTATACATAGAAATGGTTGACATTGATCAATAATTAAGAGTAGTTTATTCTACGAATTTTTAACAACAATCCGACTTTCTCGAAAACGGTTCTTCACGATTTTGATCAAATTTCGTTCAGTTACTTGAATTTACGTCTTCAATAATACTGTGTAGTTTGTATTTCTCAATGAATGAATATAAGGCTAGTTTATTGTAGGCAACTTTAACAACAATTCCATTTTCTCAGAAACGGCTATAACGATTTTTATCAAATTTCGTACAGTCACTTGAGTATACGTCTTCAATAATACTACGTATTTCATTTTTCTCAATGAATGAATATAAGGCTAGTTTATTCTTGGGCAACTTCAACAATAATTGGATTTTCAAAAAACAGGCTCATACGATTTTCATTTTATAAAGCTAACTAAACGACGCATTAATACCTATATATGAGAAAGTTTGTACAATGCATGTTGTACCGATTTTTTCACATGTTCTATGTATGTCTATATTATTTCTTTCCTCTTATCTGTTGGTATTCAAATTCTTAGCTTTTGTCTATTAATATTTTTTTTTCTTCTGTATCTGTCTAGGGATTTTTCGCGGTTTTTTTTCACCTCCCTCCTCTTCGTAGGTGTTTTTCCGCAGTGGGACTTTTTTCTGTGCTAAAAGAAGTGATTACACAGTTTTTTTCTAACCCACAAAACTAACATTATTCTATGGTAATTCTCTTTGTCCAACTAACAAAATCTGTTGTCAATATGTATGTTAAAGTCTGTGATTTAAATTGTATATAATTCTCAATCCTGACAGTCTCAATTTCGTCCTAAATGAAGTCGTTTGTCTATCTGTCTGTCTCTCTCTCTCTCTGTCACTTCAACTCGTTTCCTTTACATAGATGGCAGTCTTAACATATTCTCATTTAAAATTAAATCCAATCGTTCCTTTAATAAGCGAGTTATCTTAAAATAATCACGTGAGTACATCATGGCATTAAAGGGCAGCATTTAATGTAATCCTGCATCCATATATACACACAAACACACGTATATATCCATTTAAAAATTGCCAAAACACCCGTGACGGTAAAAAATTACCGTCTAATTGGCAGGGATTTGAGGATATTATGTGTACATTTCCTTCCTTAAACGGAGAAAAGTGATTATTACTGTTATTTCTGCGGCGACGGAGATTATTAAAAAATCTCGTTTTTCTTTGAAAAAAAAGGAAGGTTACACTCTTCCCCGGCAGGGGGAAAAAATCGGTTTTTTTTAATCCTCGCGGGGGATTATGGGATATGATAAGAGCGGGAGTGTTGACCCAAAGAAGGACAGCGCAAACATTTGGGGATATAAAAAAAAGTAGGAGGGAGGGAGTGTGTGAAAAAAAAGCTATACATTCTAAAGAGAGGAAGAGAGAGGTAGGGAGAAAGAGGGAAGGAGAGAGAGGGAGGGAGGGAGGGAGAGATAGAGAGGAAGAGAGAGGGAGAAAGAGGGGAAGAGAGAGTGAGAATGAGAGGGAGGAATAGAGAGGGAAGGAGGGAGAGGGAGAGAGAGACACAAATAGAGAGTGATAAAGAGAGAGAGGAAGAGAGAGAAAGATAGAGAGAGATAAAGAGAGAGACACAAAGACGGCGTGATAGAGAGAGGGAGAGTGATTGAGAGAGGGGGAGAAAAGAGAGAGTGAGAGAGAGGAGAAAAGAGAGAGAGGAGAAAAGAGAGAGAGTGATAAAGAGAGAGACACAAAGAGAGAGAGATAAAGAGAGAGGAATAGGAAGTGAGAGGAAGATAGAGAGAGATAGTGAGAGGGGGAGGGAGAGAGGAAGAGAGAGAGTGGAGAAAAACAGTGAGAGAGAGAGGAAAAAAGAGAGAGATAAAGAGAGAAATAAAGAGAGAGATAAACAGAGAGACACAAAGAGAGAGTGATGAAGAGCATGACAGGGAGAGAGGGAGGGAGAGAGGAGAAAAGAGAGGAGAGAGAGACAAAGAGAGAGAGTGATAAAGAGAGAGATAAAGAGAGAGACACAAAGAGAAAGTGATAAAGAGAGAGGAAGAGAGAGAGAGACGAAGAGAGAGAGAGGAAGATAGAGAGGGAGAGAGAAAGTGGGAGAGAGTGAGAGAAAAATTGGAAGAGCTGACTAGAGAGAGAGAGAGAGAATGCTTTAGGTTAAACTAAAAAATACTAGAATTTAGAACCGAATTCCTATCACAGACGCCCGAAAAATTAAACTGGTTGTTATGTATTTCAAAATTTATGCGTTTCACCTAATTTATTTCAACATATGACTTTCTATTGGCAAATTTCCTTGGTAGTACCAATTTAGACATATTATAATTCGTAAAAATAAACTCATGTACACCCACTTAAAATTTTAGGGTTTATTTAGCTGTTTATTGGTAATTTTTTAAGAATATATTTTCGGTGAATTATTTTCTTTGTAGGCGAAATGCGCGTCTGGTTTTTTTATAACTTTCTTTTGTTATTGGATATACCGAGACGAGAAATATTAAAAAAGTGCTTGTTCCTGAACGTTATCGTTACCAATTATTTTAATATTAATCGAACTTACTGCCATCTGCAAGAAAAAAAGCAACTTTTGGTCCTTCCGCACAAATCGCGTCATTCACGTAACAAGAAAAATAATTAGTCATTCCATTCTTGATGGAGTGAGTAATATATTCCCGTTGCACAAATTTAGACATGTTATAATTCATAAAAATAAAATCATCCACTCCTAAAACGTATATTTCCGTAAAAATCTCGAGGTGGAATTTTTTTCGTGGTAACAATACTTTCTCAAGATGCTTCGTATTACGTGAGAAAGTAAAAGTAGTTTTTCCATCTACAATTGAAGGTGTGGATTCCACCTCCCGTCTTCCTTCATTCCCTGCTTCTATTCTTCTCATCCATTCTATTCCAAATTATCATCCAAAACCGTCCCTCACCAACTCTTACACCCCCGAATTCCAATTTGATGCACACGTTTTTCCGTATTCCACGCCCGCTAACTCGTCTCTTCACCGAATATTTTACCCCCTCTCTCTCCCTCCCTCTCTCTCCTCTCTCTCCCCTCTCTCTACACCTCTCTCCCCCCTCTCTCTCCCTCTCTCTCCCACTCTCTCCCTCTCTCTCCGTCCCTCTCCCTCTCTCTCCCTCTCTCCCCCTCTCTCTCTCTCTTCATCTCTTACCTCAAATTTTCCACGGGGCTTCTCGCCTTCATTATTCTAAAACCTCGAAAGACTTCATTAATGTGATTCGGCTACTGGTTAGCCCTCTTCCTCTCTCTCTCTCTCTTCCTCTCTCTCCCTCTCTCTTTTCATAATCCCTAACTCACCGTTCACCACAAACTGCGAATATAAAACACCATCTTTTCTCTCTCTCCCTCTTCCTCTCTTTTCCTCTCTCTCTCTCTCTCTCATTACCTTATAAAGTTACCTGTGTAGCTTATTCATCCATATTTCTCCTGTAACTTCATCTCTTCCGCTCCCTCTCTCGTTCTCTCATCTTATCCCCTCTTTCCTTCTATCATCCTCTCTATATTCCTCCCTCTCTCTGCATCTCTCTCTTCTTCCCTTGCTCTCTTTCTCTTCCCCTCTCTCTTTCTCCCTCTTTACCATTCTCTCTCTGACTTCTCAAAATCTCTCTTCCTCTTTCTCTCTTTTCTTATCTCTCTCCTCTCTCTCTCACCCTCTCTCCCATTCTCTCTGTCTCATGAAAAACATCGACTTCGAGATTTCAACGGAAATACACGTTTTGAGGTCCCTAGAACACGTTTAGACTATTTTCGCAATGATGTCTGTGTGTGTGTATGTGAATTTGGGCGCTCTAACTCAAAAAGTACTTTCCACATCGTTATCAAATTTCATATATAACACTTTATGGTGAGCACAAAGAACTGATTAGTTTTTGGACAATACCGGTTAACCGGAAGTCGAGGTTTATTCGAAATCCTATTTGATTTTTGCGATATTTCTCCGATTCTTCTTCATTATTTTATATACAATTCTATACAAATCTTATATAGAATGTAATTTCCTACAACTTTCATTTGAAAGAATATTCCATAGCAGTTATTGTTTAGGAATTATTTATAAAAAATTATCGGTTTTTTCGGTTTCCGTCAAATATCTCTTTTAAATTGTCGTTATTGGTAATCTTCTTGACCGAAGTTGTAAAGAATAATACTTCTAAGTTTTGTTTGAAACAAATATTCGTAGAACCATCCATTTCGGAGATATTTAACTTTTTCCTAAATTTCTAGTATACAGCACAACCACCATGTAGCGGTGTATTCTGTAAACATATTCAAAATATTTGTAATTTACGGCAGTAAGGACGACTGTATTCTTTTACGATGCGAAATGATAATTTTTCCTCATAATCTTTTAAATATATATGCCCCAAATATGGAGAAAGTCATGTTGGCCTCATCAGATTTTTTGCGTATTAGATTTAGTATCAGAAGTCGAACCATTCAATTTACCTCGATATCTTTTGATATTTTTCGATATACTTCGATATTTTTTCTAATCTTCCTCTTTCTCGTCGTTTCTTTCTCTACATTTTTCATCTTTATTCCCCTCTCTCTCAATTTTCTCATACATTTTCCTCTCTCCCTTTCGCCTTTCCTGTTTCCTCTTTCTTCTCCCTCTCGTCCTTCCCCTCTTCATTTTACTTTCTTCTCCCTTTCTCTTTTTCTCTCTCTTCATTACTCTTTCTTTTTCTTCTTCTGGACTCTTCTCTCTTTACCTCTCCTTTCCCGCCTTCCTCCCTCTCTCTCTCTCTTTCCCTCTCTGTCTTCTTTTCTCTCTCCCTCATTCTCTTCCTCTCTCTCTTCCTATCTCTCTTTATCTCTCTCTTTATCTTCCTATCTTTATCTTCCTGTCTTTCCCCCCATCTTTATCTCTTTCCCCCTCTTCCTCTCTCTCCCTCTTCCTCACTCGCTATCTCTCCCTCTCCCCCTCCAGTTTTCTCTCTCCCTCTCTAGGTTTCCCTCTCCCCCTCCTCTCTCTCTCTCTCTCTCTCTCTCTCTCTCTCTCTCTCTCTCTCTCTCTCTCTCTCTCTCTCTCTCTCTCTCTCTCTCTCTCTCTCTCTCTCTCTCTCTCTCTCTCTCTCTCTCTCTCTCTCTCTCTCTCTCTCTCTCCCACTCTCTTCCCCATTCTCTCTCTTCTCCTCTCTCTCCCTCTCTTTCTCCCTCTTCATCTCTCTCCATCCCCGTCTCTCTCTCCTTCTCTCTCCCCCTTCACTCCTACTCTCTCCCTCCTCCTCTCTCTCTACCTCTCTCTCTCTCCCTCTCTCTTCCCCCTCTCTCTCTTCCCCCTCAGTCCTCCTCTCCCTCTTCATCTCCCTCTCTCCCCCTCTCTCTCTCACTCCCTCTCTCTCTCCCCCCTCTCTCTCCCTCCTCCTCTCTGCCTCTCTCCCTCTCTCTTCCCCCTCTCTCTCTTCCCCCCTCAGTCCTCCTCCCTCTCCCCCTCTCTCTCCCTCCCTCTCTCTCCCCCTACCTCCAGTTTTCTCCTCCCCCTCCTCTCCCCCTCCCTCCCTACCCTTAAATCTCTCCCCCCCCTCCACTCCATTTCTCCCTCTCCCCCACTAAAATTCTCTCCCATCGTTTGCACCCGGTGCATTACTTTTACAGCCTCGACGTTCTTCATTCCTTGTACCATGTCTTCATCCCTCTCCCTCCCATTCTCTCTCTCCCTCTATATCTCCCTCTCTCTTTATCTCTCTACTATCTCCTACCTCTCTCGCTGCAGCAGAAAGGAGCCATTGCCTCATAATCGCATCCTTTTCATAATCCTTCATCAAATTTCCTTCTTCTCATTAGCTTTTCTCAGACACACACACACACGTCCAATCTTCTCCGATCAAATCCTCAAATATTAACGGTTCTTCTCTCTCCCCCCCTCTCTCTCCTCTCTCTTCCTCTCTCTCTCTCCCTCTTTCTCTCTCCTCTCTCTTCCTCTCCCCCTCTCCCCTCTCTCTTCCTCTCTCTCTCCCTCCCTCTCTCTCTCCCTCCCTCTCTCCCTCTTTCTCTCTCTCTCCCCCCCCCTCTCTCCCCCTCTCTCTTCTCTCTCCCTCCCTCTCTACCCCCTCCCTCTCCCTCTTTCTCCCTCTCTTCCTATCTCCCCCTCTATCTCTTCCTTTCTCTTCCTCTCTCTCTTCCTCTCTTTGTTTCTCTCTCGTTATCTCTCTTGCTCTCCCTCTTTCTCTCTCTCTCTTACCCTCTCTCTTCCTCTTTCATCTTCCTGTCTCCTCTCTCTATCTCTCTCTCCTCTCTCTTCCTCTCTCTCTACCTCTCTCTCCCTTTTCTCTTTCTCCCTCTCTTCCTCTCCCCCCTCTCTTCATCTCCCTCCTCTCTCCTCTCTCCCCCTCTCTCCTCTCTCTTCCTCTCTCTCTCCCTCTTTTTCCCTCTCTCTCTACCCCCTCTCTCTTCTCTCTCCCTCTCTCTCTAACCCTCTCCCTCTCCCTCTTTCTCTCTCTCTCTTCCCCTCTCTCTTCCTCTTTCATCTTCCTGTCTCCTCTCTCTATCTCTCTCTCTCCCTCTCTCCCTCCATCTCTCCCTCTCTCTCTCCCTTTCCCTCTCACTCTCTTTCCCTCCCCTCCGTCTCTCCCTCTCTCTCTCCTTCTCCCTCCCGCCCTCTCTCTCTCTTTTTCTCTCTCTCTAAATATATACTGCCGACATTACAGTAGGTGGACCGTAAAGATACCTTGATCAATCTACCTCAAAGAATTTTTATTATTTGTAGGTTATGTAATACCCCGAATGCAAATATTATCAAATCTGATTAAAGAAATACCGGGTTCGACTCTATAGGGGATAATATTTATTTCCCACGAGATGATAACACCTAAAAAATCGAATTTTTTGGGAGTGCAAGCTTCCATTCTTTTGCAAATTTAAATTGGAAGAAATTGGTCCACGATCTTAAGACCAGTATTGTTTTGTAGCCAAATTAATATCGTTTCTTATTCTTATGGCCGATTTCCGCCTTCGGTAAGGAAATCGCTCAAATTAAGACGTCTAATTCACGCATTTCTGTAAGAAAAAAATCTGCCTTTTTTATTAGCGGGATGTTTCCTCGGCGACCATTGCATTGTTAAAACTCGAGGTTACATTGTTGTCTTCCTAAGCGTAGGAAAAGGGAGTGAAAAGGGGGGGGGAAGTGAAAGAGAGGGAGGAAAGGAGGTAAACCTTGCAATGAATTATATTTAGGTAAGGCTAAACATTTTAAAGGTTTTCATTAGTGCCTTAAATATCATAAAAGTTGTATAAAATATTTGTTTATATTTTCATAATAAACCGTGCTTTTAAAAGTGCCCCATTCGACTCCTCTTAGAGGGAAGCAACATTTGACTCTGCTGTTTTCCTGCATATAGTGCTTATGAAGGACCTTATGTTCCTACCACAACCAACTTCCTTCTCTCTCTCTCTCTCTTACTCGACCAAAATTCTACTGCTTCCTCCTTGTAATTCCCTCTCTCTCCCTCCCTCCCCCCTCCCTCCCCCCTCTCCTCTCTCACTCCCTCCCTCTCTCCTACCCTCCCATTCTCTTCGCCTGACTTTGAAAGTGTAATTAACATCTGCTCCGTCCAGTGGACGTATACCTCAGGCTCAAAATCCAAACCTTCTCTCCCTCTCTCTCTCTCTCTCTCTCTCCCTCTCTCTCTCTCCTTCTGCAAGCATTGCTTTATATATCCCCAAGAGACCAACCCCCTCGGCCAAGTCCCATCCTAATACACACTATAACAATTCACCGCCCCTCCCTCTCTCTTCCTCTCTCTCTACCTTCAAATTCCTTCTCTGACTTGGTCTTATTCTCATCCTCTCTCTCTCCCTTCCTCTCTCTCTCCCTCTCTCTCTTCCTCTCTCTTTCAATACGTCTTTCTCTATCTTTCTCCAACTCTCTCTTCCTCTCTTACAATCTCTGTCAATAAACTAGTTACTATAGCACCGCGAAACTTGATATTATAAGGCGTTGATATTCAAAACAAGTTAGGAAAGTGTACAACATATCACAAATGGGCGCGTTTCGTGCAATGGAGTATTAGAAAGAAATTATATACCTGTACGTAAGGGAAATAGCGTTTTAAGGTCCTTTTCTTCATCATAAATAATCCATTTTCTTCCTATTTAAATATATTGCATGCACACGTAAGGAAATTAAACGTTTGTTTGGGAGAATTGTTTATGTTAGCAAAAATGAAGTAACCACGCAAGAAATTTTCAAAGTTCAACTCGATATAAGACATTCTTGTTTGATTTTCTCGATAACGGCTACTCCTACGATAAATATGTATAGAAAAGGAAATACTCTTCTTTACCAGTTCTACAACTTTTATTTGAAAAATATTTTGATTGGAGCAATACTTTACGAGATATGACGAAAATTTAATTTTTTGTCACCAATAAAGTGGTACCCCTGATTGGCGTACGTGATTCATTTTTCGATTTTCTTATTATATTTGATCGAAATTCCTTAATATCAAATATCATGAAAATCCGTTCAGTAGAAGCCGAGAACGAACATGCGGACGGACGGATGGACCGACCGACGATAATAGGCGCTCACGCTGTAAGCGAAACGCGCCTAAAAACTCTGGTGTGGCCAACACATGACTTTCTCCATATTAGGAGTATAGTTATTTAAATAATCATGAATAGCATTATAAGGTGAAATTATTGTTTCCAATCGTAAAAGAATACAGTCGTCCTTATTGCTTGTTTTCAATATCATTTTGGTGCCGCGGTCAGATTATTCTTTGTTCGCCTGAATAACGAGGCGAAGTTTGAATAAACGCGGTCTCCATGACTACCGGTTGGAATACGAACTCGGCACCTTTGAAAACATCGATATATTATTCGATTTTAAGTATAAATTCGAATAAATTACGGATTTGTAACGGACTCAGATTGAAATTTATCACTCTACATGGTATTCTATAATGACTTAGCGAACGTCAACACGATAGGAATTTATTGAAAAATTATATTATAACTTTCACATCGCTTCACGTTAAAAAAATCTGATGTGGCCATTACACGGAGAGGAGGAGTGGGAAGGAGAGCTAAGTAAAAGAGAGAGAGAGAGGAAAGAGGAATATGATGATAAAAGAAAGGAGAAAGGAGGGGGAAGAGAAAGTATGAGGAAAGACGGATTAAATTGGAAGAAATGAATGAGTGAGAAATAAGAATCGACGCGGATATGAAAAAGAAGCAGAGAGTAATAAATAAAAAAATATCGAAAAATATAGAAGTATATCGAAAACTATCGAAGTATATCGAAAGATATCGAAGTATATCGAAAACTATCGAAGTATATCGAAAGATATCGAAATATATCGAAGTATATAGAATAGATCGATCTCTGATAAATCGGTTTCAATCCCGTATGCAAAAAATCTGATGTGGCCAATACATGACTTTCTCCATATTAATATATTTGAATTCTTATGAATAGCATTATAAGGCAAAATTATCATTTCGTATCGTAAAAGAATACAGTCGTCCTTATTGCCGTGAATTCGGTATATTTTGAATATGTTTACAGAATTCACCGGTACATGGTGGTGGCGCTGTACACTGGAAATTTACAAATAAGTTAATTATCTTCGAAATGGATGGTTCTAAGAAAATTTGTTTCAAACAAAACTTGGAAGAAATATTATTTATTACAACTTTGGTCCTCAGGAAGATTACCAATGACTACGTTATTTGACGGAAACCAAAAAAAAACGATTATTTATAAATAATTCCTAAACAATAACTGCTATGGAAAGTTGTTTCAAATAAAAGTTGTAGGAAATTACATTCTCTATAACATTTGTATAGAATTGTATATACAATAATGATGTTTGCTTTTTGTACAGTTAATATAAAACATTTCGGATTAAAAAGTAGCCTACGGCCTTCGTATTTGTGAAGAAAGTATTTGTTTATAGTTTGATTACTCTTGCTTGATCGTTGTCGAAATGTGTAGATGCAAAATAAACAAACAAATAATCTTTCATAAATATATAGGAGATTTCGTAATGACATGGCACGTACTTTTAGAGTTAGAGCGCCCACAATCACACATACACACAGACATTCCGAAAATAGTCTAAAAGTGTTCTAGGGACCACAAAACGTGTATTTCCGTTGAAATCTCGAAGTGGATTTTTTCATGAATACAATACTTTCTCTATACTACGTCTATGGAGAAAGTAAAAATTGTTAGCTGTCTAACAAAGTTTCGATTCGCAGTTAAAATTGCCCTTGGCAACGTAAGAAACGCTATCAACAATTAGAAAATTGTGTCATGGCAGCGGAAGCAACGACGTATTTAGCATAAATATGTAGAATATACATCAAGATATCTCTTAAACTATCGGCTTCATGAAAAAATGTTTCAAATAAAACTTGTAGTAAATTGTATCCTCTACAACTTTAATAATAACAACTATTTATGAAAATTGAGTTTTAAAGGAGAAATTTGAAAGAAAACTGAAAAAACACATGAATAAACCTTCAACTACATTTGACGTATATTGTCTAAATACTAAGTAACACTTTTCACTCTTATGAAAATATTATATTTTAAATTTGGTACGGAAATGACAAATACTTTTTCAGTTATAACGCCCACAAGAACCCTATCATACACAGACATCATCGAGATAATTTTTTTCGTCTGTTTTAGAGAGTTACAATATTCTATATTCCGCAAAACATTGTAAGTTTTCGAAAAGAGAAACTTTTCGTCCTCAAAACCATGACAACCGTCCGTACCCGGAGACAACAATCAAGACTCGAATTAAAACAATCCGGATTGTAACTGTTACCATGGTTTAAGCGATGAACGGGTCAGATTCTCTTTCATATAATATACAGCAAGGTTAACAAGACGTTAAAGCGTTAAGAGGGTTTTTTTACGGCAGGTATTAAAATATTTATCCTTTCGGAGGGGTCCGAACTGGGTTGACACCCTCTGCCACACTCCCTTATTCACGCAGAGAGCTGAAAATTCGTCCCCGCGTTGCGGAAATGCGTTTCACGGCGGCGTCTCTTTTTCCTTTTCGGAACTTTTTTTTATAAAGGGGTTAAAAAGGATACCCTTTCTTCGTCTGACGAAAATGTTACCCTTCGCCTTCATGAGCAACCCTGAAATCAACCCCCTCTCGTATATATTTTACGAAATATAAAATTTTCTTCTCCTACTCTTCGTTCCAACCCACAAACCCTTTCTTAATTCATCCCAACCCTTCCACCTTCTACAGAAACCTGCCTGTCTTGCTCTCTCTCTCTCCCTCTCTCTCTACCCTTCGTGGGTGTTTTCCTGCTTGGGTTTTTAGTAGCTTCTTCCCACAATTTTCTAGTCTCTACCTTTTACTTTCTCCATAATGTAGTAATGGGAAAGTATTTTGATCACGAAAAAAATCGACTTCGAGATTTCAACGGAAATACATGTTTTGAGGTCCCTAGAACACGTTTAGACTATTTTCGGAATGATGTCTGTGTGTGTATGTTATTGTGGGCGCTCTAACTCAAAAAGTACTTGCCGTATCGTTACCAAACTTCATATATAACACTTCAACATATGCATAAAGAATTGATTAGTTTTTGGACAATAACTGGTAACCTGAAGTCGAGGTTTATTAGAAACCCGATTCGGTTTTTGCGTAATTTCTCCATTAAAACATTATTATTGTATATACAATTCTATACAAATGTTATAGTGAATGTAATTTTCTACAACTTTCATTTGAAACAATTTTCCATAGCAGTTACTGTTTCGGAATTATTTATAAATAATAGGTATTTTCAGTTTCCGTCAATTATCTCCTTAAAAACGTCCTTATTGGTCATCCTCGTAAGGACCAAAGTTGTAGAGAATAATATTTCTTACGAGTTTTGTTTGGAACAAATTTTCGTAGAACCATCCATTTCGGAGATATATTCCTTTTTCTTAATTTTCAGTGTACAGCGCCACCACCATGTAGCGGTGAATTCTGTAAACATATTCAAAACATACCTAATTTACGACAATAAGGACGACTGTATTCTTTTACGATACGAAATGATAATTTTGCCTCATAATGCTATTCATAATAATTTTAATATCTATACCCCAAATATGGAGAAAGTCATGTGTTGGCCACATCAGATTTTTTGTTATATATTTGCTCTCTCTGCTTCTCTCTATATCTTCCTCTCTCTCTCTCTCTTACTCTCTCACCCCTCCTCTTTCTCTCCCCATCTCTCTCTCTTTCCCCCTATTTAACTTTTCTCGAAATCCCTCCCTGTTTTTACCCTCTCTCTCTCCCTCCTCCCCTCTCTCTCCCTCTTCTCAAAAAATCCCTTCTCAATCTTTCATCCCTTAGGCAGAAAAGGGTTCTTTCCATGGCGTCTCCTCCCTCCCCCCAATCCATTCCCTCATTCATCCTCCCCCCTTTCTGCACTACTAAACTAAAGCTGGAATATCCCCTCCCCCCTCCCTCCCCCTCTCCGCCCCTGTTCCCCTTCTGAAATGGAGAGAGAGAGAGAGAATACACACCCCTATCTACTTAAATATATACCTATCTACCTTACTACCTTCAAACGTCCTCCTACTCTGCTTATCTGACTTGCTTAGTACTCTTATTTTCATTCTGTATTATTTCCTCTTTGTCTTATTCTCTTTCGCGAAAATTTCAAGTTTTTTAAAACTTTTAAGGCGGTCGCCGATTTTTCGGAAATTTTAAACGGAGGATAAAGGATTTTACCCGTCTTTTTTCCGTTTTTGTGATGATGAAAAAAGTCGACTTCGAGATTTCAACGAAAATACGCGTTTTGAGGTCCTTAGAACATGTTTATACTATTTTAGTAACGAGTTGTGTGTGCGTGTGTCGGATGTATGTGATTGTGGGCGCTCTAACTCGAAAAGTACTTGTCATATTAATACCAAACTTCATATGTAACACTTTAGCGTGAGCAGAAAGAACTGGTTAGTTTTTGGACAATAACGGTTAAACGGAAGTCGAGGTTTATTCGAAACCCGATTCGGTTTTTGCGATATTTCTCCCTTAAAACATCATTATTTTATATACAATTCTATACAAAGTTTATAGAGAGTGTAATTTCCTACAACATTCATTTGAAACAATTTTCTATAGCAGTTATTGTTTAGGAATTATTTATAAATAATTGGTTTTGTCGGTTTTCTCCTTAAAAATATCGTTATTGGTAATCTTCGTGAGGACCAAAGTTGTAGAGAATAGTATTTCTTCCAAGTTTTGTTAGAAACTAATTTTCGTAGAACCACCCATTTCGGAGATATTTTGCTTTTTCTTAATTTGCAGTATACAGCGGCACCACCATGTAGCGGTGGATTATGTAAACCTTCAAAATTTACGTAATTTACGGCAATAAGGAGGACTGTATACTTTAACGATACGAAATAATAATTTTGCCTTATAATGCTGTTCATAAAAAGAATTTAAATATCTATACCCCAAATATGGAGAAAGTCATGTGTTGGCCACATCAGATTTTTGTATATACAACTCGATACAAATATTATAGAGAATGTGATTTCCTACAACTTTCATTTGAAATAATTTTCCATAGCAGTTATTGTTTAGGAATTATTTATAAAAAGTAATCGGTTTTTTCAGTTTCCTTCAAATGTCTCCTTAAATGGTAATCTTCGTGAGGACCAAAGTTGTAGAGAATAATATTTCCTACAAGTTTTGTTTGAAACAAATTTTCGTAGAACCATCCATTTCGGAGATATTTTCCTTTTTTTTCAATTTCCAGTATACAGCGCCGCCACCATGTAGCGGTGAATTCTCCAGACATATTCAAAATATACCTCATTTACGGCAATAAGGACGTTTCAAAAACATATTTCAATATTTCCGGACGTTTCATTCGGATGAGGTGCCCACCAAAAACCAATTGGAAAAAAAGTTTGTCGAATGTCAACTTTTTCACGTCGCGACTAAAAATTTCAGATGAAAGTCACGTTTTTTAAACGTTTTAAAGGCGCGTCATAAATTTTGCGTGTTTGTCAGTTACAGGAACGTCATTAGGAATCGTTAAAGAGGTTATACAAAAATCATCGACACTTTTGTATCAATTTAAGCCGAGATATTTTGTTGTACGTTTTTGAAATGGATTACAATAGCGGAATACAAAAATTTCAAGTTTTTTATAACTTTTATGGTAGTTGCCGATTTTTCAAAAACTTCAAACGTACGTAATGCCATTCAGCATGGAATTTACTATAAGAAAACGAACTTTTATTGAAATTAATGTCCACATTGAGTATTGTTGCTGTTTCGGAGCGTTACAGAGGGGGTGACAAAGGGACAGAATAAGGCCTTTATATATTACCGATTATTTTTAGCGCTGACTATAATATAATTAAATATGTATTCATTAAATTATTGAAGAACGGTGCCAAAATTTGATTATATCTTATTTGATTTTTAACCTCATTAAATTTATATTTATTTATTAAAGTTAACATGGAATAGAACTCAATTCAAATAAGTATTTCATGTAAGAATGTTATCGTTTCCATTTTGTACTTATTTTAAGATTAAATATCAGCAATGCTACAACATCCTGCATGTATACCAATCAATTTTATTAGCTCTCTCTTAATTTACATGAAATATTAGCCTGCATAACAATTTACACCGACATAGGCGCCCAATTTTGCATGTAAATGCGATTCGCTTACCACCGCCATCTGTCGGACGAAATAGGAACTAAAAAACACCAATAAATTTTCGGAAAGTATCATTTTTACAAGCATTTCCTGTTTATTTGCTCGACCGCATCATTCGAAATTCCGTATTTTTCGAATATTTTTAATCTTACCGGTTGCTTTGCCTTTCCTGGGGGGCCTTTTGAATTTTTTAATGCCGTCTGTTTGCTCGGAAACGGATATTTTCACCATTTTTAAACTTACGCCCGACTGAAGCGCCTCTGGTGGCGAGTTTTGGTTCGACTCGAATAAATCCGAAACTGTAAGGTACATTTCGTGGATTTTTCTCCTAATATATTGAGATATACCTCTCGCAATATTTAAGCACGTGATTTTTGATCGTAAGATCATATAGGTGCGATTCCAGAAGCTTTAATTTTCTCCATTTGATTAACAGGTGGACGAGTGTAGGTTAATTTTCTTTCGCATTTTAAAATTACTTAGAAACGTCTTAGGAATGCGAGACTTGTACCAAAATACGCGGAAAAGAATGAAATTTCATTCTTCTGTAATAGATTTTAAAATACCCTTCGGTTCCGTCCAAAAAATAGGGTATTAACGCGAAAAATTGAAGTTTTATTAGGATAAAACCTTTTGTCGTCAAGATGATGCTTTTATTGTTGTTAATTTCGCGTGATTAAGTGCGATTTTATGTGAATATAATTAAGTTTCACATCTGTACGCATATTCATCAAATTTCCAGGTTGTTTATAACTTTAAAATTCTTTAGTTACGGTAAAATATTAGATTATTCATCGGCATTTCATATATATATATATATATATATATATATATACCGTTGTAGGATTGTGGGGTTAAATCTACATACCTGCCCTTTTCCTAATAAATTATATTATCGCTTTGTCTCTCTCTGTCTGTCTAAACTTTTCAAGTTCCCAAACAATCCACCCACATAAATCTAGTCGCCAAGATACCTAGCTAGGTAACGGGGACTTTAACCTCCTCTCCAAGGTTACCAGATGAAAAAAGCGAACTTCCACAAAAAAAATATTAATCCTCCGGTTGACCTTGAAAGTTGGCTAAACAAAAGCTAAACAAAGTTAGGAACAAAAGCCCTTTCGAAAGTTATAACTCCCTCTCCAACTGCGGGAGAAGTTATCGCCAAAGTTACGCGATTCATTAGTTGCCTGGCATAGTTACGGAACTGAAAACAGTTTTCAGTTTGTTTTTTTTCAAAAAGGAGCTTATAAGTTAGTTTTTGGAAAGGGAGAAATGTTCGGATTTCAAATGTTTTTTACTGCAATACTTTCTAACTTTCTTTCTCTCCCTCTCTTCCCCTCTCTCTTCCTCTCTCTGTCTCTCTTCGTCTTTCTCTCACTCTCTCTCTTCCTCTCTCTCTCTCTCTTCCTGTCTTACTCTCTCTCTTCCTCCCTCTCTTCTTTCCTCTCTCTCCATCCATTTCTCTCTCCCTTCATCTCTCTTTCTCTCCCTCTCTACGTCTCTCTCTCTATTCCTATCTCTCTCTCTTCCCCTCTCTCTTCCGCTCTCTCTCTCCCTCTTCCTCTTTCTCTTCCCCTCTCTCTACCCCTCTGTCTATTCCTTTCCCCCTCTCTCTCTCTCTCTCTCTTCCTCTCTCTATTCATCTCTTTCTCTTCCTCTATCTCCTTTCCTCTCCCTCTCTTCCTCTTTCTCTCTTCGTCTCTTTCTCTCTCTCCCTCTCTTCCCCTCTCTCTTCCTCTCTCTGTTCCTCTCTCTCTCTGTTCCCCTCTCTCTTGTTCTCTCTCTTCCTGTCTCTCTTTATCTCTCTCTTCCTCTCTCTATTCCTCTCTCACTTAATTCCTCTCTATATCTCTCTATTCCCCATCAATTTTTGTCTCTCTATTCCTCTCTCTTCCTCTATTTATCTTCCTCTTTCTTCCTCTCTTCCTCTCCCTCACTCTCCCTTATCTCTTCATCGCTCTCTCTCTCTTCCTCTCTCTCCATTTCCCTCTCTCCACTTCTCTCTCTCTTCACTTCTCTCTCTTCCTCTCTCTCACTTCAACCCTCTCTTCCTCTCCCACCTCCTTCCCTTCATCCCTCCTCTTCCCACTCTCTTCCTTCTTCACCTCCCCTTTCATCCTCCCCTCTCCCTCTCTCTCCCCCTCTATTCCTCTCGCTCTCTCCCTCTTCTCCTATTCATCTCATCCAGTCCCTTATCTTACTCTGTCATTCTCCCACTCCCTTTTCCCCAACAATCACCCTCCTCCTCTCTCTCTCTCTCTCTCTCTCTCCTTCCCTTCCTTTAAAATTCTCCAACTCTCCCTACCACTTTGACACCCTCTCTCTCTCTCTTCCCCTAAAATAAGGGACCATTCTTCACCCATCCCACGAGGCGTCCCTTCACTTCACCCCTTTTCCTTACGTCCCTTCTTCCCCCTCCCTCCCCCTCCCTTCCCTCCCCCCTCCCTCACCCTCCCCCCCGTTCTTAATTTCATCCCTCAATTCCATCTCTCTCCGACCACCTCCCTTTCTGAATATCCCTTCCCTCTTCCCACCCTCCCCCCCTTTAACCAAGCGTACATTTTAGAATCTTGACTCTCTCTCTCTCCTCCCTCTCTCTCCCTCTCCCTCTCCCTAATGCTTTTGTCGGCTTCAGTTCCAAAAGTCTTCCAAACTCTCTCGTTTTCAGAAATAAGAAAGAAAGTGAATGTTTTTCGCCGTGTTCTGACCATCTGTCTGTCTGTCTGACTGACTGTCATCGGGTATCGCTCACGGTTGCTTTTTTGGTGTGTGTGTGTCTTGAGAGAGAGGGAGATTAACAAAGAAGGGAGGTAAATTAGAAATAAACGAATAGCGAAAATGGATTGAGAGAACGGAGAATAAAGAGAGAAGAGGAAGAGAGAAACTATGAGAAAGATGGCAACCAAATGAATAGGTGATAAAGAGGAAATAATAAAGAGAAATTTAAAGAGGAATAAAGAGAAAGAAAGAGTAGGGAAGAGGGAGAGAGAATAGAGGAGAATCAGACAGAAAGAAAAATAATCTGATGTGTGGCCAACACATGACTTTCTCCATATTTGGGGTATAGATATTTAAATTATTATGAATAGCATTATGAGGCAAAATTATTATTTCGTATCGTAAAAGAATACAGTCGTCCTTATAGCCGTAAAATATATTTTGAATATGTTTACAGAATTCACCGCTACATGGTGGTGGCGCTGTGTGCTGGAAATTTAAGAAAAAGTTGAATATCTCCGAAATGGCTCGTTCTACGAAAATTTGTTTCAAACAAAAGTTGGAAGAAATATTATTCTCTACAACTTTGGTCTTCTCGAAGATTACCAATAACGACGTTTTTAAGGAGTTATTTGACGGAAACCGAAAAAGCCGCTTATTTTTTATAAATAATTCCTAAACAATAACTGCTATGGAAAATTGTTTCAAATGAAAGTTGTAGGAAATTATATTTTATACGTTTTTGTAATGGTCAATGTATACAATAATGATGTTTTAACGGAGAAATGTCGCAAAAACAGAATCTGGTTTCGAATAAACCTCGACTTCCGGTTAACCGATATTGTCCAAAAACTAATCAGTTCTTTGTGCTCATGCTATAATGTTATATATGAAGTTTGGTGTTAATATGAGCTAATATGAAGTACTTTTTGAGTTAGAACGCCCACAATCACACACACACAGACATCATTCCGAAAATAGTCTAAACGTGTTCTAGGGACCTCAAAACGTGTATTTCCGTTGAAATCTCGAAGTCGATTTTTGTCGTGATCACAATACTATCCCATTACTTCGTATGGAGAAAGTAAAAATCAATAGTCTATTGTTGGTACCCAGAATAACTCCCAATTTTTTCAGATAGATATTTTTTAAAATTGCATGAAATCTACGCGGTTTTAAAATCTGTTTTCAATCATAAAAAAACAATAACATTTCAGCTCTCTAATAGTTGAAGTCCTGAGTTAGAATCTCCAAGGGAAATAATTTAAAAAAGCAAAAATATGAACCTCTGGACCATATTTACGTGCTTCCCTTATGGGGCAATAATGGGGCCAAAATAGCCCCTTAAAACTGGAGTTTCTCCAGTTTTGGATTTTTTCCTTGGGTTTTGATCAAAAACCTATGTTCCTTCCAAATTTCAAGTTTCTAGCACATCTGGAAGTGTCTCATAATTTTGTATCCTTCTAATGTCAAAAGCGTCAATATATTATCATTGGAGTTTCTAAATATTTCCGCTGGATGTCGCGGTTAACGATTTAAAATTTTCATAAGTTGTTTAAATTTACAGATGAGTTTCACGTTTTACCTTTTCTTTGGAATTGATTTAATTGTTTTTTTTATTTCCTATTTTTTCTGCAGTTGGTAAGGAGCCTCTGTTCTCCAGGAAAGAAAGCTCTCCGGGAATCGCCTCTTCGCTCGGCGTTTGTCTTTTGTTTCTGGAATGATGGTGAGTGTGACGTCACATGCCTCTTTCTCTGTATCTCTGTGTAAATTGATAACATTACCTTAAGTGTCATGTGTTACATTTTAAAGATATAATTTGTGTATAGTGTTTAAATTTGTTGACTTTAGAAGCGTATTAAATCAAATTGTTGATGTTACCCTTAGAAATAACGTAGGCGACATGGTTATCTACTATAATATATTTTGAAGCGTGTGTTTGTTGGTTTGTGTGTTTGTTGGTTTGTCCATGGAACTCCTCCTAAACGATAAAAGCTAGAATAACCAAATTTGGTACGAGTCTTCCTTACATCCTAACTTAGTGAATGGTCAAGGTTTGGTCTACCGGGATTAAACAGTGCTGCCAATATAGGGGTTTAACATTTTCCATTGAATCCATTTCTTGACTTGCAAGGTATTCTTCCTTCAAGCATCAAAATATGTAAATATGGACCGATTTTTTTCGTTTTTGCTTTATTCGACGAATAAAACACTATACTATCTTATTCCTGCAAATTTTACATGTTACAAGGTCCAATTTTTCAGAAATACGGCTTTTGTTTCGAAATTTTGTGGATTTTTTGTACCCCTCCCGGGCGTTGCCAAGGCGGCCGTCATTGTTACCTCCGATTCAGTTAGCTTCATTGAAGCTTACAAATAGACGAAAGTTTAGCGTTATTCGCTTCGCACTTTTGTTTAAGCAACGAAACCATCGATGTTTATGGATAGCAACGCAAATAGATACCGAATATTATTCAGGAAGCGTTTATAACGATTGATGAAAGTAATTGAACCTTCTTTCGTCTATTGAATACTGGAATCTTACATTTTTTTTAAGTAAAATCATTATATTCTACATTATAACGTTTATTAACGTAAATAAGCTCACGTATCTGGTGTACATTTACCGGAATCAGTGTTCAATCATGGACGACAACTGTAAGTTGCTTTTTCAAGCCATTAAAGTAAATATTTCAGCGAGGCATAATTACACAAGAAATGAAGCTGGATTTGGCGAAAGTAATACGATAGGAAATACAATTATCGTTATATTTGAATGCAATAGGCTCGGAAACGGATTGTTACAAGCAAATATGATTAATTCTTAAGAAAACCTAATTGTAATTTTAAAAGTATCTGCTATATATGTATTTTAAAGAGTTTGTATGTTGTGCTGTAGTAGCTTCACTAAATCCGTTGAAATTCAGCGGAAAATTCTGCTAGTATGAAAATATTTTAGGAGGTGTTTCATTCAATAATTATTTTCCCATAAGTTTACACGTAATTTCTAAATTTATCAGAGTGCAAGGTTTTTTTTTCATTCGTTCATAAAAGTACGTAAATATAGACCAATTTTCTTCGTTTTTGCTTTTTTCTATAGCTAAAACTGTTTACTATCTTATTCTTGCGGTGTTTACTTGTTACGCAGTGGAAATTCTCAAAAATACGGTTGTTTTCGAAATTTTATTATAGGAGAAAAAATTATTGTCATACGTCATCGTCATACAAACAAATCCGTTTAATTTTTATGATAAAAGCTGAGTGAAATGGTATTCTTTATAGGTGAAGTTTCAGTTTTTCATAGACTAAAATGTTTATGTGAAAATATCTCGAATACGCCCTTAGAATTGGCAGCGGAAATAGACTAAACCAGTCTACTAAATATTTTAAAGATTGTGTCTGTATAATTTTTCGTTTAATTCCTCCTAAACGATAAAAGATATATCAAGCAAATATGGTGCATTTCTTTTTAGCATCCTAACTTAGAAGGTGGTTAAGGTTTTATTTCGATACGTCAATTATATTCGAAATGGCGTACGATATAATGATCCAATGTATTTTGTCCCGTCCTGCAACTGTCACGCAGTGGATGAGTGTAGACAATTATTAATTTGGGTTTTTAAATTACTAAGAAACAAGGTAGGAACTTGAGACTTGCATAGTCTTATGTAGAGAAGAACGTAGTTTATTTATGTTGAAGACGGAGTTCGAATTCTCGTCTAATTAGCGTAAAAATGGGTATAGACACCAAAGCAAGTTCTTAATATAACTTCGTTTAGCGGCATTTTTTGTAGACTAAAATGTTTTTGTAATACATTCTCTAAATCCGTTGAAATTCAGTGGAGACATACACTAGTACTTTTTAAAAATACCTACAAACTTAAGAAGTAATTTACTGTTGATTTTAAACCTAGATTATTAACTAAATTTAATTAAAATATAGGAAATTATTCTAATTTATTTTATTCAGGTAAACTCGAACAATCTTTCTCTGAGTTTGATAAAGTTGTAAGTAAAGTTTATCAAATAAATCGAAAACTTTTTCACTCATTAAACGATGAAGGTGTAGAAGAAATGGAGACGAAAGTGGAAAAAAACAAAAGAAAATCGTTTTTAAAAAAACTAAACGAAGACGGGGAATTAAAAACAAAAGAAGGACGTTAATTCGCGAAACTCCCGCATATTCGGCGCTCCTGTCAAGGTTTCTTCAACAATACGTTTCTTCATATATAAATTTAATATATTTGAATTTTAAAATCATTTTTTATTTATTCCGATGGAGTTTTTACCTTCTTTTCTTTGTTGAAATCATTTAAATTTTCTTGTCTCTCTCGCTTTCTCTCTGCCATTTCGCGTCAACGAACAATGTATTCATCTCTCCGAAAGTTCTCTCAGGTTCTATAGCACAGGAAAATGAAAGAATGGAACACCCTTTGGTTTTTCTGAGGCGTGTTCCAGGAATTCAGGGGTTCTCTCTTAAGACTCCTGTGTCTTTAAAAGCGAGAGAAGAATCTTTGAAATCCATCCATCTCTCTCTCTCAATCCTTTTACAAATGTCAGATTCTATAGACTGTCGTGTTGAGATTAAGGAGGTCTCTCTCCCCTCTTCTCTCTCTCTCTCATACTCTCTCCCTCCCTCTCTTTCTCTCTTTTCCTCTCTCTCTCATACTCTCTCCCTTTCTCTCTCCCTCTCTCTCTCTTCCTCTCCCTCCCTCTTCCTCTCTCTCCCTCTCTCTCTCCCTCTCTCCCTCTCTCTCTCTCCCCTCTCCCTCTCTCTCCCTCTCTTTCTCTCCCTCTCTCTCCCTTCCTCTCTTTCTCTTCCTCTCTTTCTTCCTCTCTCCCTCTCTTTCCCTCTCTCTTTGAGTAATTTTAAGTGATACTTTAGGTAAGACCGACATTATACAACACTGGGCACTTCAAATCACCTTATTTGAATTTTTATTTTCTATTGTAAAAATAATGAATCTCTTCGCATCTTATGAACATAACTAATACAATATATTTTACATTACATAAAGTTAGATTTGTCTATGTGGAGTGTTCTCTATAATAAAAACGTCGTTCTATAAAGGAATGCAATATGGCCGACAGCGAAATTTTATTAGACCACTTGAAAATATGTCTTGTCAGTTAGCTGATACTGAATGCATTCTATCACAATATATTTTTGCTAGTTGTTAATATTCGAGTGGCACATTTATTTGTTAATGTAAACATCATACTTACCTATTATTTTCTCTACGTTATATATGTATATATATAATTATTTTCCTGTCTTTGCACACCGACATTTATATGCGGCATTGACGGAAGAAAATCAGAATTTTATAGAGGAAAATAAAAACCAAAGGCATTTACTAAACGACAACAGATTATTCACTAAAAATGTAATATATGACGAAATATTTCGTATGCAATAGTGTGCTATTAATTATTTTAATGCAAATTTAATAATCAATCTATCCATATTTCTTCCGTAGGTATTGCAACGGGAATTACACAAGTATGATTAATAAATGAATGAAATATTAAAAGTGTGTGTGTGATTTTGCTAATCAATAATTCCTTCACTCTTCGCTTCATCTTTAACCTCTCTCTCCCTCTCTCTTCCTCCCTCTCTCTTCCTCTCTCTCTCTCCCTCTCTCCTTCACCTTTCGATTTCTCTCCCTCTTTCATCTCCCCATCTTCGTTCCACTTCCTATTCTTTCGTGTTATATTTCTTCCTCTTTTCAACTTTGAATCTCGCTGCTTCCTCTTCCTCTCTCTCTCACTCCCTGTCTTAAAACTTTCATTAACTCTTCATCTCTTGCCTCTTTCCATTCTTCTCTCCCTTCCTCCCTCCCTCTCCCTCCTTCCTCCGCGTGGCTTAACACGGGAACAGCATTAACGGCGAAAAAGGAGGGAGAGGGAGGAAAAGGGTTTTGGGAGGCTGAAAAGATCGCCGCTAGATGGGAGGGCGGGCGGGCGTCGGTTGCCAAGGAGGTGGGGTGGGGGGCGAAAACGCGCGGGAAAAGGGTGGATGTGCGGTTGCTAAGGAGCGAGCGGCGAAGGGGTAGGAAGGGTGTTGGGGGAGGAAAGGGTTTTGGAAATAAGGGTTTTCTTTCTGGATTCCGCTAGGACAATGCTTAGAAGCGAGAGAAAGGGTTAGGGAAGAGAGAGAGAGAGAGAGAGGAGGAGAGGTAGAGAGAGGGAGAGAGGGAAAAGCTAGGAGGAGAAGCTAAAAGAAAAAGGGTTACAATGGTTTTAGAGGTTTAAGGGAGGAAGGGAGGCAGAGGGCATTGTGGGTAAGAGAGGGAAGGCACACGCGAAGGGAACATGTCGTGTTGTGCGTCAAAATTGCCGGAGAAGGAGGTTGTGAACAAGGAGAGAGAGGGGGAGGGAGATTAAGTAGGTGGGAGAGGGAGAGAGGGATTGTAATTATTGGGTGAGGAAGAGAATAGGGTGAGAGAGTGGGAAGAGACAGAGGAAGAAACGGAGAAGAGGGAGAGACAGAGGAATAGAGGAAGCAAATATAGAGGAAGAAAAAAGAAGAGAAAGAGAGAGAGAGAGAGAGAGAGAGAGAGAGAGAGAGAGAGAGAGAGAGAGAGAGAGAGAGAGAGAGAGAGGAAGATAGAGGAAGAGACAGAGGGAGAGACAGAGGGAGAGACAGAGGGAGAGAGAGGAACAGGGGGAGATGAGGAGAGAGCGAGAGAGAGAGAGGAAGAGTGGGAGGGAGAGGAAGAGAGGGAGAGAGGGAGAGAGGGAGAGAGAGGAGTAGAGAGCGATGGGGAGAGAGGGAGAGAGAGAGGAATGGGGAGAGGAAGAGAAGAGAGGGAGGGGGAGGGGAGAGAGAGGAAGAGAGACAGAAAGGAGAGAGGAAGAGAGAGAGGAAGAGAGGGGAAGAGAGAGAGAGGAAGCGAGAGAGGGTGGAAGACAGAGAGAGAGGAAGACAGAGAGAGAGAGAGAAGAGAGAGAAGAGAGAGAAAAAGAGAGAGAAAAAGAGAGAGGAAGAGAAATAAATAGGAATGAAGAGGAAGAGTGTGGAGGAGAGTGTGTAAAGAGGTAAGAAGAAGGAGGAAGAGCGAGAGGAAGAGAGAGAGGTGAAGAGGGAGAGAAAGAGAGAGGAAGCAAAAGATAGAGGGAGGAAGAGATAGAGGAAAAGAGAGTAGAAGAGAGGTAAGAATAGAGAGATGAAGAGAGAGAGGAAGAAGAATAGAGAGATGGGGGAGGAAAGAGAAAGAGAGGAAGGAAGACAGGGAGTGAAAGAGGGCGGAGGAGAAATAGAGTGGAAGGAAGAGGAAGAGAGTGGAAGAGAGGGAAGGAGAGAGGGAGTAAAAGAGAGAGAGGAGTGGAAGAGAGAGAAAGATAAAAAGAAGGAGAAGAAAGTCAGGAAGAGAGAGGAAGAGAACCGTATACATTTCAGAAACAAGTTAGGAAAGAGAGAGAGAGAGAGTGAAGAGGAGAGTTGTATCAATTAGTGGGGATTAAAAGTACATTGATGAAGAAAAAGAGTGAAGAGATAGGATAGAGATTAGGTTGTCACGGAGAAAGACAGATGAATGTCGCGGAAGAGCTTGCCGACAGATCAAGTGAGCATAAAGTCAACAAATTCAGTAAGAAATGCAACTCTAATAAAAGTACAGAAAGGTTAGGAGGAATCACATTTTATATGTGTAAGGAGAGAGAGAGAGAGGGAGGGAGAGAGGAAGAGAGAGGAATAGAGAGAGGGAGAGAGAGAGGGAGAGAGAGAGGAAGAGAGAGAGGAATAGAGAGGGAAGGAGAGAGGTAGAGAGAGAGAGGAAGGGAAAGAGGAAGAGAGAGGAATAGAGAGAGGAAGGAGAGGGAGAGAGAGAGGGAGAGAGAGGAAAGAGAGAGAGAGAGGGAGAGAGGAAGAGAGAGAGGGAAGGAGAGAGGGAGAGAGATATATAAGTTGATAGATGTAGATAGATGGATGACTTTATTTTCATGGCGAAATTGAGACCATAAGGTCCCCTCTTCCATTTAAACCTACGCGTTGATTACAAAATAATAGCATTAATATAGATGTATATACATACAGAACTAGAGCAATAAAAGGCGCGCCAGATAATCACAACGAGAACGGAACAATAAATATCACATCACGCATTAGAGAAGCTTCTAAGAAAGATATAATATTTGTGTTAAAAACCCAGGCAGAGCCAGGCATGGCCAACCCAGTAAAAAACCACCCAGAAAAACACCCTCTAAGAGAAGGGAGTCGGAAAAAACCTTCTGAAACCCTAGATAGTATAAATACAATAATGAATACTATTAGAAAGACATAAGGTATATAAAATACGTATATGTTAACGTAGAAAAAGTTTACCTGAAAACACACAAGTAATTTAACATATTAAACAAAGAAGAGAGATAGCGTTACATATATTATACATATATATATACACCTACATACAAAGTATAAACACACGTCTATATAAAAAGGCATATAATCACATGCATTAAAAAGTAGCTGGGATTCATTGATGTTGGGGAGGAGGGAGAGAGAGGGAGAGAGGAAGAGAGAGAGGGGGAGAGAGGGGGAGAGAGAGGGAGAGAGGAAAAGAGAGAGAAATAGAGAGAGGGAAGGAGAGAGAGAGGAAGAGAGGGGAAAAGAGAGAGAGAGAGGAAGAAAGAGAGGTAGATGGACAATTATTGATTACTAAAATCACACACACACTATTAGTATTTCATGCAATAACTCATCATATACACTACCTAGACCACACCTTCCTCTAATACTATCTAGCATAAACACGGTTTCTCAAAGATTATTGAAAACGTTTTCTGAAATTATTCACTTTGTGTAATCGCTGATAATTATTTCTGAGAGCACTGGCGTCAAGAGATTAGTCATCTTCATTTCTCCTTAATAAATGGAGAAAGTCATGTTTTGTGGACACATCCTTTCGACTTGTGCAGGCTTTCGTTCTTTAGCAGATTTAAACCACTTAAAATGAAGATACCAACTCAAGACCAAGACAGCTATTTAGCTAAAAGATTCTACTTTTAATTTATTAAATGAATGAGCTGAGAATCTGTACCCATTTTAGAAGAAAAATTCAGTTTAAAATCTTTTTAAAAAAATGGTATATAAGTTGGCATAACAATGCTAGATAACCATGGCAACGGGCAATGCTTCTGTATCAGAGTTTTCTCTTTATCTAAGCAGAGCTGATTGTAAACGCGAGTGTGTTTCTCTATTCCTCTGGTATGAAAATAACGATAAATCGCAATATACCAATGAATATGCAAAAAAAACCTTTCCTGTGGGCTCATGTATCGATAATAATCGATAGCAATCGCTAATCGAGATCGATTTATCGAATGAATCGCCGTCGATGACGTCAACTCGCGAAAATGGCTTATCCTCTCTTTTCTCACGCAGGAATAATAATAATAACGATGTTTGTTTTCGTTCGCGTCTCTAACGAGCTAGGGGGTAATTTTTTTTATTCGTTTCGAAACGAAAAACGCATCCGAGGAAATGATTCGCCTCTTGGCCACTCATTTGTTATTCTTGTTACCCGAAATCGCCGCGCGGCGGCGGGGCGGGCGCTGTTTTTTTAATTTAGTTTTATTTATTCTAGAATCACAGCAGGTAGTTTATCTGGAAGGGTTTATGAGGAATGCTCTCTCTCTCTCCCTCCCTCTCTCTCCCTCTCCCTCTCTCTCTCTCTCTCTCCCTCTCTCTCTCCCTCTCTCTCTCTCTATCAAACTTTCTCTTCGAGTTTCTTTTCCCCTTTCTCGGATTCTCCTTTCCACTATCTTCTTACATAAAACTTTCTCTTAGACTTTCTCTTTCTCTCTTACCCCGCCCACCTTTCTTTCCATATCAAACTTTCTCTCATACTTTCTCTTCGGCATCTCTTGTTACCCCTTACTCTGTCCGCCTTTCTTCCTGTAATATCAAAATTTCTCTTCCACTTTCTCGGTTTCTCTTCTCACCTATCATCTTACATAAAACTTTCTCTTCTACGTTCTCTTGGGTATCTCTTTTTACCCCTTACTCTGTCCGCCTTTCTTCTTATTCCCATAGCGAAGGGCAGTTTCTGTCTTTTTGCCTGCGTCTTTGCAAGTAAGATTCCACCTCATCGATTGGTGATGCCACCTTGCGGCGGTTATTATAACTGCTAAGAGCTCTCAGAAGACGGTCAGGCTGTTTATTTGGTTGATATCGGTCAAATGGTTCTCGAAATAACGACATGTAGTATTGTAAAATTCATGTAGATATTCATGTAAAGTGGTCGTTGATCTTCATTACACGATGATCATCGCACTTCACACATTAAATTATAATTTTATAGTAAAGTAATTTCACGTACCTTTCTTTCGGCGAAAACACGGGAATCATTATATAATAAACACTTTTGTATGTCTATGTAACGGTTTCTAGGATAAACAATTAGTTTATTTTTTGTCAATAAGGATCTCCAATACAAC
The DNA here is from genome assembly GCA_036926305.1 of Uropetala carovei. Taxonomy (NCBI): domain Eukaryota; kingdom Metazoa; phylum Arthropoda; class Insecta; order Odonata; family Petaluridae; genus Uropetala; species Uropetala carovei. The sequence goes on from JAXCHB010000412.1 coordinate 53,844, forward strand.
AATCCATTCCATCGTCAAGGGAACTGTTTAGAATGTTGAAATAAATTGATTTTTTTTTGTTCAGATAGTATTCAAAGAAATTGTTCCTCTGATTGATTAATAAGTTAGTTTTTAATTTAAATATTTTAAAGAGTTTTATTTTAAATATGTTATACATAGCGACGGAGAATATTACTGAGGATTCGAGTAAGCTTTCTTTCTTCGTAAGTACGGAGTACAATTTTAAAACAATCATAATGTTAAGTGCACGAAATTTAATTATTTTCCCTACGTTATATATGTACACATATAATTATTTCCTGGTCTTTGCACACCGATAATTATAAGCAGCATTGACGAGAACAAGGTGAGAGAAGAATAACAGAATTTTATAGCCGAAAATAAAAACCAAAGGCATTTACTAAACGACAACAGAATATTCACTAGAAATGTAATATATGACGAAATATTTCATATGCAAAAGTGTTCTTCCGTTGATATTTCAACGGACATTACATTAATCTAGAGATTTTCGGGTTTTTTTTTTACACCTCCCTCCTCTTCGTTGGTGTTTTTCCGAAGTGGGACCTTTTTTCTGTGTCAAAAGAAGTGACAACACAGTTTTTTTTCCAACCCACAAAACTAACATCATTCTATGGTAATTCTCTATGTCCAACTAACAAAATTTGTTGTCAATATGTATGTTAAACTCCGTAATTTGGTTTTTATATAATTCCCAATCCTGACGAAAGGGTTAAATGTAAGAAGGGAATTCACAGTCCCAATTTCGCCCTAAATAAAGTCGTCTGTCTACCTCTACCTCTTCCTCTCTCTACCTCTCTCTCTTCCTCTCTATACCTCTCTCCCTTCCTCTCTCTACCTCTCTCTCTTCCTGTCTCCACCTCTCTCTCTTCCTCTCTCTACCTCTCTCTCTTCCTCTCTCTCTACCTCTCTCTACCTCTCTCTAACTCTGTCTTCCTCTCTCTCTATATTCCTCTCTCCCTCTCTGGTCCACTCCCTTCTCTCCTTTTATTCCCCATCACCTTCCTCTCTTCCACCTCAATTTCTGCTCTGTATTTTCCTCCCTCTTCCTGTCCCTCTCTCCTCTCTCCCTCCCTCCCTCCTACCACCCTCTCCCCTTCCCCTTCGCTTATCAGAAATTTACGAGGCAAGCAAGTCTATTTTTTTACCTCCGAATTATAAATTTGAATCCGAAAAATGTACATATATATACATTTATATGTGTATTTATATGATCCTTACCTTCGTCAGAGCATGCACATAAACTAACCTCCCTTCTTCCTCTCTCCCTTCCTCTCTCCCTCCTCTCCCTCTCTCTCACCCTCTGTCTCTCTCTCTTTATCCCTCTCTCTCACTATCTCTCTCTCTCCTTTTCCCTCTCTCTTCTCCTCTGTATCTCTTTCTCTCCTTCTCTCTCCCTCTCTCTCTCTATCCCTCTCTCTCTCTATCTCTCTCTCTCTATCTCTCTCTCTCTATCTCTCTCTCTCTATCTCTCTCTCTCTCTCTCTATCCCTCTCTCTCAATCTCCTCTCTATTTCCCTCTCTCTCCCTCCCTCAATTCCCCTCTCTCTTCCTCTCACTCCTCCTCTCTCCCTCCCTCCCTCTCCATCTCCCTCTCTCTAAGTCTCCCTCCCCCTCTCGCCCCTCTCTCCCTCCCTCTCCCTATCTCTTTCTCTCATTTTCCCTCTCTCTTCTCCTCTGTATCTCTTTCTCTCCTTCTCTCTCCCTCTCTCCCCTCTCTCTCTTCCTCTCTCTCCCTCCTTCTCTCCCCCTCTCTCTCTCTCCCTCAGCACGTAATTTGAATGTATTTTCGTTGGTTTTGCGAGAGATTACGTTGCTCACTTGTTCGGGGATTTTACGGCGTTTCTCCGGTTCACCGACAGGTAGCGCCTTGAGAGAGAGAGAGAGATTGAGAGGGGGGAAGAGGGAATTTCTATCCCCCGTAGATCGCTACTGACAAGGCTCCCGAGGGAATTTGCAGGGAGAGGGGAGTATTTTGAAGGAAGAGGGAGGGAGAGAGAGAGAGGAAGAAATGTGAATAACGATGATCCAGAAGGAAAAGAATATCTGTATACTAGTATACAGGGCCGGATCTCACGAATAACCTAAGTAAGCTACTTCTTAAGGGCCTCACGGTTAGAGGGGCCTCAAATAAAAATATCCATTTCAAGTTTTACTGTGTTGCTTTACTGATTTATAGGGAAAAGTGGAATTGTTTTCAATCAAATGGAAAAAGAATAAAAAAGTTAGGAAAGTGTACAATGTGTCACAAATTTTCGTGCAGTGGAGTATTATAAAGAAATTATATAACTGTACGTGAGGGAAATAGCGTTTTGAAGTTCTTATATTCTTCAAAAATAATCAATTTTCTGCATATTTAATAATATTACATGCACACGTAAGGAAATTAAACGTTTGTTTGTGAGATTGTTTATGTTAGCAACGATGAAGTAACCATGCAAGAATTTCAACTCGATTTAAGACATTTTCATTTGATTTTCTCGATAACGATTACTATTAGTAACTAATTACGTTGCTATACATAAAGAATAATAATTTGATGCCTGTAAACGTGTTGGTAAGAATCGGAAGAGAGCTGAATGGATTTGAAGCGCGTTGGAAAGAGTTTGATGTGATTTTAAGGGATCGTAAGGTGTCGGTATGGATTGAAAGAGATTTTAATTCATCGAGCAACCGGAAGTATCAATGATGGTGGCCTTGGTAACGCCCGGAAAGAGTACGAAAAATCCACAAAATATCGAAAACAATTGCTTATTTCTGTAAACTTTGACTGTATAACGTGTATATATCGCAAGAATAAAATAGTACACAGGTTTATCCGTCTATTAAAGTAAAAATGAAGAAAATCTGCCCATATTTACCTTTTTTTTTATAAAGGAAAAATCAGAAACTTTGGGAATGTATATAATCGTCCCCTGGAGTCAAACCCGGTACTTTTACAGGGATTTTTGATTTTAGAGGGCCATGATTCGTGTAGGCTTCAGCATAACGTAAGTTTCGGTATATAATTCCTTCTGGAAGTGTCCTAAAACAGAGTGACATACAGACGTGTACGGAAACTTATGTCAGGTAGGGAAGGAGAGACATGGGGGCGAAGTGGCAAAAAGGTGAACTTCTTCACAGTTTATCAGATTTAAAAAAAAAATTGGAATCCCATTTCGTCCAGTGAAATCCCCCCTAAAAAAAATGAACGAAAATAAATTCGAGTAGTACAGATTCTAATGAAAGAATCCATCCTTTCAACCTCCCCCACCCTCCGTTTCCTCCTCCCCCCCTCCCAGTCCGTTACTTGGAAACGCAACAATGCCCACCCGTCGATATTGGACTGCTGGCTCGTTCTCATTGTGAAATGGGGCAACATCCCGAAAAAAAGGAGTCAAATAGGGTCCTCTCTCTTTTTTTCTCGGCAGACAATTATTGAAACTGAATAAAAAAAACAGAATTCATAAAAAATGTTTTTGAAAACATTTTTTTCTGTACAAAGAATCAGGATGATGAGAAATCGGACAATGGGAATTCGTTTCAAACCGAAAAGAGATGCAAAGGTATTCGTTCAGACTTTTTCTCGGCATCCGATTGATATCTATTCGAAAAAGTTCGATATTCGATACGTTTTGTGAATGTGTCGCGTCCGTACAGCGCCTAATCCATTAATCGACGCGAAATTCGATTAGGTATCGAAATATTGAGGGAGCAAATGTATCTCTTCGCTGCAATAATCGATTTTTCGCGCGAAGACAGAAAGATTCGATAAAATTATCGAATCGAATCGAATATTACAGCCTTTAACTGAACCGATATATTCATAATTGCTGTTAGAAATTGTAATTCTGTTGTATTAACCGATTTTATGAGCGAATATCGAATGATTCGATATTAATATCGAATCATATCGAAAATGAAGGCATTTAAAGGAACGATATCTTCGTAACTGATAATAAAAGTTGTGATTCTGTTGTATTAACCGATTTTTGAGGGCTTATCGAATGATATCGGAAATGACAGTCTATAAGTGAACTGATATCTTCGTAAATGCTGTTAAAAATTGTAATTCCGTTGTATTGACCAATTTATTCTAAAAATTTTTCTTGATTTACCGGGACCACAGTTTCATCAATACCGGTATTTCCGGTACTGAGTGTCCGGTAATTCGATAAATTCGGTACTGATTTTTGCCGGTATTACCGGGATCCCGTTTTCGGCAATACCGGTGTTGGAAACCCTACCATGGACCTCAAAACATGTATTTCCCTTGAAATCTCGAATTCGATTTTTAGGCGCGTTTCGCTTCCAGCGTGAGGGCCTATTATCGTCGGTCGGTCCGTCCGTCTGTCGGTCCGTCCGTCCGCATGTTCGTTCTCGGCTTCTACTGAATGGATTTTCACGAAATTTGATATTAAGGACTTAAAATCAAATATAACAAGAAAATCGCAAAAATGAATCACGTAGGCCAATCAGGGGTACCACTTTACTGGGGATAAAAACTTAAACTTTCGTCATATCTCGTAAAGTGTTGCTTATATCAAAATATTTTTCAAATAAATGTTGTAGAACTTGTAACGAGGAGTATTTCCTTTCCTATATATTTTTATCGTAGGAGTAACCGTTATCGAGAAAATCAAATAAGAATGTCTTAATTCGAGTTGAACTTGGAAAATTTCTTGCATGGTTACTCCATCGTTGCTAACGTAAACAATCTCACAAACAAACGTTTAATTTCCTTACGTGTGCATGTAATATTATTAAATTGGAAGAAAATGGACTATTTATGATGAAGAAAAGACATTTTAAACGCTATTTCCCTTAAGTACAGGTATACTATAATTTCTTTCTAATACTCCATTGCACGAAACGCGCCCATTTGTGATACGTTGTACACTTTCCAAACATGTCTTCATTAAAACAATTCTTTCTCTAGGCTACGTACACGGAGAAAGTAAAAAGGTTATATTCTTTCTGATTCCCTTTTTAATCTCTCTCCTCTGACCTTCTTTATCTCCTTAATTTATCTTTTCTCTTTGACTTCCCCTCTCTCTCTCTCTCTCTCTTTATCTCTCTCTCCCTCTCTCAGAAGATAATCTTTGCATTTTGATGGGCCATTCCATTTTTGAAGACGATCTTAATTATAATGAGTTTAGCGTACATTACACTCGTATTCCTCTGGAGAAAAGGAGGAGGTTAGTTCTGGCAATCTCCCGCCAGGGGGGCAACCTTATCAGTTCCTTATAATGGCTTCCCTTTTGTTTCTTCCCTCTTTCTCGCTGTAATATTATTATTATCATCATATACTTATATATATTATGGGAGACGTTTCACTAATTTCTCCTTCCTTCTTTAGACAATTAACAATTTAATTTGTTACGGGGGGGTCTGTTAAAAATGGCCTCCCCCTTTTTAATCCGAAAATTATGTCTCTTTTCGCTTTCTTGATCTTCTTTTGTCTCTCTCGGATAAAGGGATTTTTTTTTAAACGCGAAAGGAAGAGGGGGTGTGATTGTAAACTAGGATACGGTTGTCATGGTAACGAGGTTGGGGTGGGAGGTGTGGGTTGGTAAGTTATGTATATGTGATGCGTCTCCATGTCCACCAGAGGTGCGTCTATGTTGGATTTTATTGTTAACCATATTGGTCGACAAAATTAAGAATAAACGTTCTTTAAATATTGTATTGATATATTTAAAGATTTTATTTTATTGTTCGCCATATTGGTCGACAATATTAAGAATAAATGTTCTTTAAAGATTGTATTAATACATTTAAAGATTTTATTTTATTGTTCACCATATTGGTCTACAAAATTAAGAATAAATGTTCTTTAAAGATTGTATTAATATATTTAAAGATTTTATTTTATTGTTCACCATATTGGTCTACAAAATTAACAAAAAATGTTCTTTAAAGATTGTATTAATATATTCAAAGATTTTATTTTATTGTTCACCATATTGGTCTACAAAATTAACAAAAATGTTCTTTAAAGATTGTATTAATATATTTCAGGATTTTATTTCATTTTTCACCATATTGGTCGACAAAATTTAGAATAAATGTTCTTTAAAGATTGTATTAATATACTAGTTAATGTGCGCTTGCATTCTGCAAGCATTTTTTAATTTTAGCATTTTTAAAATTTCGAATTATTCCCAATCGATTTTGTACAAAATCATATAACCGTAACAAATTTCAACTTTGTAGCTCATTTAGAAGTGCATTATAATTAAATTCGTCGCGTAGGGCAATTATGTCGGAAAACAGTCGCTAAAATTTTGAATTTTTACGATATCGGATTTCCTCCATCTGTTGTAACTAAAAATCAATAATTCTGCCAAATTTCATGTTTGTGTCTCATTAAAAATTGCCGTATAATTTTCTCATTGGTATGGGTCATATATAGGGCAAAACCGCCCTTGAAATTTGGAATTTTCGCAGTGTTTTATTTTATCTTCGGTAGCAATGAAATTTCTATAATCGTGCCAAATTTCAAGTCTCTAGGTCGTATGCAGCTGCCTCGCCTTTTTTGTTCCCGTATTGAGCAATACTGGGGCAAAACAGCCCTGAAAATGAGGATTATTACAATATAGGATTTCCTCCATTAGGCATAGTTTAACATTAAAGGCATGAAATATAAGCCTCTGATTCCATTAAAAACTTACCCATATGAAAGCATTAAGCTGGTTGCCTAGGAAGCCTACTGTTAGACCCAGAAAAATTGCCACTTTTTTCCGATAAAAACTATAAATTTACGCTAATTCTAGTCGGATTTGAATTCTGTCTTCAAAAATAAGAAACTGCAATTTATATCCTATCCGACTGTTCAAGTCTCGAGTTCGTATCTTGACGGGAAGTAATTTTAA
>JAXCHB010000413.1:0-48392 GCA_036926305.1 Uropetala carovei
CGACTCAATCCCACTCAATCCGACTCAATCCGACTCAATCCGACTCAATCCCACTCAATCCCACTCAATCCCACTCAATCCCACTCAATCCCACTCAATCCGACTCAATCCGACTCAATCCGACTCAATCCGACTCAATCCCGCTCAATCCCACTCAATCCGACTCAATCCGACTCAATCCGACTCAATACGACTCAATCCCACTCAATCCCTCTCAATTCGACTCAATCGCACTCAATCCGACTCAATCCGACTCAATCCGACACAATCCGACTCAATCCGACTCAATCCCACTCAATCCCACTCAATCCGACTCAATCCCACTCAATCGCCCTCAATCCCACTCAATCCCACTCAATCCCACTCAATCCCACTAAATACCACTAAATACCACTAAATACCACTAAATACCACTAAATACCACTAAATACCACTAAATACCACTAAATCCCACTAAATCCCACTCAATCCCACTCAATCTGACTCAATCCGACTCAATCCGACTCAATTCCACTCAATCCCACTCAATCCCACTCAATCCCACTCAATCCGACTCAATCCGACTCAATCCCACTCAATCCCAATCAATCCCACTCAATCTCACTCAATCCGACACAATCCGACTCAATCCGACTCAATCCCACTCAATCCCACTCAATCCCACTCAATCCCACTCAATCCCACTCAATGCGACTCAATCCCACACAATCCGACTCAATCCCACGCAATCCCATTCAATCCCACTCAATCCGACTCAATCCCACTCAATCCCACTCAATCCCACTCAATCCGTATCAATCCGACTCAATCCGACTCAATCCGACTCAATCCCACTCAATCCCACTCAATCCCACTCAATCCGACTCAATCCGACTCAATCCCACACAATCCGACTCAATCCGACTCAATCATACTCAATCCCACTCTATCCGACTCAATCCGACTCAATCCCACTCAATCCCACTCAATCCCACTCAATCCCACTCAATCCCACTCAATCCCACTCAATCCGACTCAATCCGACTCAATCCGATTCAATCCCACACAATCCCACTCAATCCCACTAATTCCCACTCAATCCGACTCAATCCGACTCAATCCGACTCAATCCCACTCAATCCCACTCAATCCGACTCAATCCGACTCAATACGACTCAATCCCACTCAATCCCTCTCAATCCGACTCAATTGCACTCAATCCCACTCAATCCCACTCAATCCCACTCAATCCCACTCAATCCGACTCAATCCCACTCAATCCCACTCAATCCGACTCAATCCGACTCAATGCCACTCAATCCCACTCAATCCCACTCAATCCTACTCAATCCGACTCAATCCCCGAAACGAAACGAAACGAAACGACACGACACGAAACGACACGTCACGACACGAAACGAGACGAAGCGACACGAAACGACACGAAACGACACGAAACGACTCGACACGACACGACAAGAAACGACACGAAACGACACGAAACGACAGGAAACGACACGACACGACACGAAGCGACACGACACGAAACGACACGAAACGAAACGAAACGACACGAAACGATGCGAAACGAAACGAAAACACACGACAGGAAACGACTTGAAACGAAACGAAACAAACGACACGACACGACACGACACCAAACGAAACCAAACGACACCAAACGACAGGAAACGCCACGAAACGACACGACACGAAACGAAACGACACGACACGAAACGAAACGACACGACTCGACACGATTCGACACGACTCGACACGAAACGACAAGAAACGACACGAAACGACACGAAACGACAGGAAACGACACGACACGACACGAAGCGACACGACACGAAACGACACGAAACGAAACGAAACGACACGAAACGATGCGAAACGAAACGAAAACACACGACAGGAAACGACTTGAAACGAAACGAAACAAACGACACGACACGACACCAAACGAAACCAAACGACACCAAACGACAGGAAACGCCACGAAACGACACGACACGACACGAAACGACACGACACGAAACGAAACGACACGACTCGACACGATTCGACACGACTCGACACGAAACGACACGAAACGACACGATACGACTCGACACGACACGAAACGACACGACTCGCCACGAAACGAAACGGAACGGAACGACACGACACAACTCGACACGACTCGACACGACACGAAACGGCACGAAACGGCACGAAACGAATCGAACCGAATCGACACCAAACGACACGAAGCGAAATGACACGAAACGACAGGAAATGACACGAAACGAAACGAGACGAAACGACACGACTCGACACGACTCGACACGACTCGACACGACACGAAACGACACAAAACGACACGACACGATCGACACGAAACGACACGAAACGACACGAAACGACACGAAACGACACGTCACGACACGACACGAAACGACACGAAACAACACGAAACGACACGAAACGAATCGAAACGAATCGAAACGAAACGACACGACACGACTCGACACGAAACGACACGAAAAGAAACGAAACGAAACGAAACGACAAGAAATGACACGACACGACACGAAACGACACGAAACGAAACGGAACGACACGAAACGACTCGACACGACACGACACGAATCGAATCGAAACGAAACGACACGAAGCGAAATGACACGAAACGACAGGAAATGACACGAAACGAAACGAGACGAAACGACACGACTCGACACGACTCGCCACGACTCGACACGACTCGACACGACTCGACACGAAACGACACGAAACGACACGAAACGACACGAAACGACACGTCACGACACGACACGAAACGACACGAAACAACACGAAATGACACGAAACGAATCGAAACGAAACGACACGACACGACTCGACACGAAACGACACGAAACGACACGTAACGACACGAAACGAACCGACACGACTCGAACGGACTCGACACGACACGACACGACTCGATACGACACGAAACGACACGAAACGAAAGGAAATGAAACGAAAGGACAGGACACGACTCGACACGACACGAAACGACAAGAAACGACAAGAAACGAAAAGAAACGAAACGACACGAAGCGACACGAAATGACACGACACGAAACGAAACGAAACGAAACGACACGACACGAAACGACACGAAAAGACACGTAACGACACGTAACGACACGAAACGACACGAAACGAAATGACACGACACGACTCGAACGGACTCGACACGACACGACTCGACTTGATATGTCACGAAACGAAACGAATCGAAACGAAAGACTCGACACGACACGAAGTCAAACGAAACGAAACGGCACGACACGGCACGACACGACATGAATCCACACGACACGAAACGACACGAAACGACAAGAAACGAAACGACAAGAAACGAAAGGACAGGAACCGAAACGACACGATACGAAACGACACGACACGAAACGAAACGACACGAAACGACTCGAAACGAAACGAAACGAAACCAAACGAAACGAAACGACATGACGCGACACGAAACGACACGAAACGACAAGAATCGAAACGAAACGAAACGACACGGCTCGAGACGAAACGACACGACACGAAACGACACGAAACGAAACGGCACGACACGACTCGACGCGACTCGACACGAAACGACACGAAACGACAGGAAACGACACGAAACGACAGGAAACGATACGAAAAGACACGAAACGACACAAAACGACACGACTCTACATGACACGACACGACACGAAACGACACGACTCGACACGAAACGACACGACACGAGACGACACGAAACTACACGAAACGACACGAAACGACAGGACACGACACGACACGAAACGACACGACGCGACACGAAGCGACACGAAACGAATCGAAACGAAACGAAACGACACGACACGAAACGACACGACGCGACACGAAGCGACACGAAACGAATCGAAACGAAACGAAACGACACGACACGAAACGACACGAAACGATACGACACGAAACGATACGACACGAAACGACGCGACTCGACACGATACGAAACGGCACGATACGACACAACTCGACACGAAACGACACGGAACGACAGGAAACGAAACGAATCGAAACGAAACGAAACGATACGACACGAAACGGTACGAAACGAAACGAAACGAAACGAAACGACACGACTCGACACGACACGATACGAGACGAAACGACATTACTCGACACGACTCGACGCGACACGAAACGACACGAAACGAAACGAAACGTCACGAAACGACATGACACGACAAGACACGAAACGACGCGACACGAAACGACACGACACGACTCGACACGGCACGACACGAAACGAAACGAAACGAATCGACACGACTCGACACGCCACGTAACGACGCGAAAGGCACGAAACGACACATAACGAAACGAAACGACACGAAACGACACGAAACGAATCGAAGCGAATCGAAACGAAACGACACGACACGACACGAACCGACACGAAACGAAAGGTAACGACACGATACGACACGAAAAGAAACGATACGACTCGAACGGACTCGACACGACACTACACGAAACGTCACGTAACGACACGAAACGACACGAAACGAAACGACAAGACACGAAACGACACGAAACGACACGACACGAAACGACACGAAACGAAACGAAACGACACGAAACGGAACGACACGAAACAACACGAAACGACATGACACGAAACGACACGACACGAAACGACACGAAAAGAATCGAATCGAAACGAAGCGGCACGAAACGACACGAAACGACTCGACGCGAAACGACACGACACTAAACGACACGAAACGACACGAAACGACACGAAACGACACGAAACAACACGAAACGACACTAAACGCAACGACAGTAAACGACATGAAACGACACGAAACGAAACAACACGAAACGAATCGAACGAATCGAAACGAAACGAAACGAAACGACACGACACGAAACGACACGTAACGACACGAAACGACACGAAACGTAACGAATCGAAACGACTCGACACGACACGACACGAAACGACACGAAACGAATCGAAACGTATCGAAACGATACGACACGGAACGACACTAATCGACACGACTCGACACGACACGAAACGAAACGAAACGAAACGAAACGAAACGACACGTCACGAAACGACACGAAACGACACGTAACGACACGAAACGAAACGAAACGACACGACACGAAACGACACGTAACGACACGAAACGACACGAAACGACACGAAACGACACGACACTACTCGAACGGACTCGAGACGACACGACACGAAACGACACGAAACGACACGAAACGAAACGACTCGACACGACACGAAACGAAACGAAACGACACGAAACGACACGAAACGAATCGAAATGAAACGAAACGACACGAAACGACACTAAACGACACGTCTCGACAGGACACGAAACGAAACGAAACGACACGGCACGACACGACACGAATCGACACGACAGGAAACGAAACGAAACGAATCGAAACAAAACGACACGACTCGACACTACACGAAACGAAACGACACGAAACGACACGAAACGAAACGAAACGAAACGAAACGACACGACACGACACGAAACGACTCGAAACGAAACACAGCGAAACGAAACGAAACGAAACGACACGAAAGACACGAAACGACACGACTCGACACGAAACGATACAAAACGACACGACACGAAACGACACGAAACGACACGACTCGACACGAAACGACACAAAACGACACGACACGAAACGACACGAAACGAAACGACACGAACCGAAACGAAACGAAACGACACGAAACGACACGATACGATGCGAAACGAAACGAAACGAAACGACACGAAACGACACGACACCAAACGACACCAAACGACACGAAACGCCACGAAACGACACGAAACGACACGACACGAAACGACACGACACGACTCGAGAAGACACGACACGACAAGTCACGACACGAAACGACACGAAACGAACCGAAACGACACGAAACGACACGACACGACACGAAACGAAACGAAACTACACGACACGACTCGACACGATTCGACACGACTCGACACGAAACGACACGACACGGCTCGACACGACACGAAACGACACGACTCGCCACGAAACGAAACGCAACGAAAAGGAACGAAACGACGCGACACGACTCGACACGACTCGACACGACACGACACGGAACGTCACGAAACGAATCGAAACGAAACGAAAACAAACGAAACGACACCAGACGACACGAAACGACACGAAGCGACACGAAACGAAACGACACGATTCGACACGACTCGACACGACAGGACACGAAACGGCACGAAATGACACGACACGACACGGAACGACACGAAACGAAACGGAACGACACAAACGACTCGACACGGCACGAATCGAAACGAAACTATACGAAACGAAACGAAACGAAACGAAACGAAACGACACGAAACGACACCACTGCACCCCACCACAGAACCCCACCACTGAACCCCACAACTGAACCCCACCACGGAACCCCACCACTGAACCCCACCACTGAATCCCACCACTGAATCCCACCACTGAATCCCACCACTGAATCCCACCACTGAATCCCACCACTGACTCCCACCACTGATCCCACCACTGAATCCAACCACTGAACCCCACTACTGAACCCCACCACTGAACACCACCACTGAAACCCCCCTACTGAACCCCACCACTGAACCACTCCACTGAACCCCACCACTGAACCCCCCCCCACTGAATCCCACCACTGAACCCCACAACTGAATCCCACCACTGAACCCCACGACTGAATCCCACAACTGAACCCCACCACTGAACCCCACCACTGAACCCCACCACTGAACCCCACCACTGAACCCCACCACTGAACCCCACCACTGAACCCACCGCTAAACCACACCACTGAACCACACCACTGAATCCCACCACTGAACCCCACCACTGAATCCCACCACTGAACCCCACCACTGAACCCCAACACTGAACCCCACCACTGAACCCCACCACTGAACCCCACCACTGAACCCCACCACAGAACCCCACCACTTAACCCCACCACTGAACCCAACCACTGAACCCAAGCACTGAACCCCACCACTGAACCACACCACTGAACCCCACCACTGAACCCCACCACTGAACCCCACCACTGAACCCCACCACTGAACCCCACCACTGAACCCCACCATTGAACCCCACCACTGAACACCACCACTGAATCCCACCACTGAATCCCACCACTGAATCCCACCACTGAATCCCACCACTGAACCCAACCACTGAATCCCACCACTGAATCCCACCACTGAACCCCACCACTGAACCCCACCACTGAACCCCACTACTGAACCCCACCACTGAACCCCACCACTGAACCCCACCACTGAACCCCACCACTGAATCCCACCCCTGAACCCCACCACTGAATCCCACCACTGAACCCCACCACTGAACCCCACCACTGAACCCCACCACTGAACCCCACCACTGAATCCCACCACTGAATCCCACTACTGAATCCCACCACTGAACCCCACCACTGAATCCCACCACTGAACCCCACCACTGAACCCCACCACTGAACCCCACCACTGAACCCCACCACTGAACCCCACTACTGAATCCCACCACTGAATCCCACCACTGAATCCCACCACTGAACCCCACCACTGAAGCCCACCACTGAACCACACTACTGAACCCCACCACTGAACCCAACCACTGAACCCCACCACTGAACCCCACCACTGAACCCCACCACTGAACCCCAAAACTGAACCCCACCACTGAACCCCACCACCCACTCAATCCCACTCAATCCCACTCAATCCCACTCAATACCACTCAATACCACTAAATACCACTAAATACCACTAAATCCCACTAAATCCCACTCAATCCCACTCAATCCCACTCAATCCCACTCAATCCCACTCAATACGACTCAATACCACTAAATACCACTAAATACCACTAAATACCACTAAATACCACTAAATACCACTAAATACCACTAAATAACACTAAATACCACTTAATACCACAAAATCCCACTAAATACCACACAATCCCACTCAATCCCACTCAATCCGACTCAATCCGATTCAATCCGACTCAATCCGACTCAATCCCACTCAATCCCACTCAATCCGACTCAATCCGACTCAATCCCACTCAATCCCACTCAATCCGACTCAATCCGACTCAATCCCACTCGATCCCACTCAATCCCACTCAATCCCACTCAATCCCACTCAATGCCACTCAATGCCACTAAATACCACTAAATACCACTAAATACCACTAAATACCACTAAATACCACTAAATACCACTAAATACCACTAAATCCCACTCAATCCCACTCAATCCGACTCAATCCCACTCAATACGACTCAATACCACTCAATACCACTAAATACCACTAAATACCACTAAATACCACTAAATCCCACTAAATACCACTAAATACCACTAAATATCACTAAATACCACTAAATACCACTAAATTCCACTAAATACCACTAAATACCACTAAATACCACTAAATACCACTAAATACCACTAAATACCACTAAATCCCACTAAATCCCACTAAATACCACTAAATACCACTAAATCCCACTAAATCCCACTCAATCCGATTCATCCCCACTCAACCCCACTCAATTCCACTCAATCCCACTCAATCCCACTCAATACCACTCAATACCACTAAATACCACTAAATACCACTAAATACCACTAAATACCACTAAATCCTACTAAATCCCACTCAATCCCACTCAATCACACTCAATCCCACTCAATACGACTCAATACCACTAAATACCACTAAATACCACTCAATACCACTCAATCCCACTCAATCCCACTCAATCCCACTCAATCCGACTCAATCCGATTCAATCCGACTCAATCCGACTCAATCCCACTCAATCCCACTCAATCCGACTCAATCCGACTCAATCCCACTCAATCCCACTCAATCCCACTCAATCCCACTCAATCCCACTCAATGCCACTCAATGCCACTAAATGCCACTAAATACCACTAAATACCACTAAATACCACTAAATACCACTAAATACCACTAAATACCACTAAATCCCACTCAATCCCACTCAATCCGACTCAATCCCACTCAATACGACTCAATACCACTCAATACCACTAAATACCACTAAATACCACTAAATACCACTAAATCCCACTAAATACCACTAAATACCACTAAATACCACTAAATACCACTAAATTCCACTAAATACCACTAAATACCACTAAATACCACTAAATACCACTAAATACCACTAAATACCACTAAATCCCACTAAATCCCACTAAATACCACTAAATACCACTAAATCCCACTAAATCCCACTCAATCCGATTCAACCCCACTCAATCCCACTCAATCCCACTCAATCCCACTCAATCCCACTCAATACCACTTAATACCACTAAATACCACTAAATACCACTAAATACCACTAAATACCACTAAATCCCACTAAATCCCACTCAATCCGACTCAATCCGACTCAATCCGACTCAATCCCACTCAATACGACTCAATACCACTAAATACCACTAAATACCACTAAATACCACTAAATCCCACTAAATACCACTAAATCCCACTCAATCGCCCTCAAACCCACTCAATCCCACTCAATACCCACTCAATCCCACTCAATACCACTAAATACCACTAAATACCACTAAATACCACTAAATATCACTAAAAACCACTAAATCCCACTCAATCCCACTCACCAACCCAACCCAACCCCAACACTGAAACCCACTACTGAACCCCACCACTGAACCCCACCACTGAACCCCACCAGTGAACAACACCACTGAATCCCACAACTGAACCCCACCACTGAATCCCACCACTGAATCCCACCACTGAATCCCACTACTGAATCCCACCACTGAATCCCACCACTGAACCCCACCACTGAACCCCACCACTGAACCCCACCACTGAACCCCACCACTGAACCCCACCACTGAACCCCACCACTGAACCCCACCACTGAACCCAACCACTGAACCCCACCACTGAACGCCACCACTGAACCCCACCACTGAACCCCACCACTGAACCCCACCACTGAACCCCACCACTGAACCCCACCACTGAACCCCACCACTGAACCCCACCACTGAACCCCACCACTGAACCCCACTACTGAACCCCACCACTGAACCCCACCACTGAATCCCACCACTGAATCCCCCCACTGAACCCCACCACTGCACCCCACCACTGAACCCCACCACTGAACCCCACCACTGAACCCCACTACTGAACCCTACCACTGAACCCCACCACTGAACCCCACCACTGAACCCCACCACTGAACCCCACCACTGAACCCCACCACTGAACCCCACCACTGAACCCCACCACTGAACCCCACTACTGAATCCCACCACTGAACCCCACCACTGAATCCCACCACTGAATCCCACCACTGAATCCCACCACTGAATCCGACCACTGAACCCCACAACTGAACCCCACCACTGAACACCACCACTGAAACCCCCCTACTGAACCCCACCACTGAACCACACCACTGAACCACACCACTGAACCCCACCACTGAACCCCCCCACTGAATCCCACCACTGAACCCCACTACTGAATCCAACCACTGAACCCCACGACTGAATCCCACCACTGAACCCCGCCACTGAACCCCACCACTGAACCCCACCACTGAACCCCACCACTGAACCCCACCACTGAACACCACTACTGAACCCCACCACTGAACCCCACCACTGAACCACACTACTGAACCACACCACTGAACCCCACCACTGAACCCCACGACTGAATCCCACCACTGAATCCCTCCACTGAATCCCACCACTGAACCCCACCACTGTATTCCACCACTGACCCCACCACTGAACCCCACCACTGAACCCCACCACTGAACCCCACCACTGAACCCCACCACTGAACCCCACCACTGAATCCCACCACTGAATCCCACCACTGAACCCCACCACTGAACCCCACCACTGAACTCCACCACTGAACCCCACCACTGAACCCCACCACTGAACCCCACCACTGAACCCCACCACTGAACCCCACCACTGAAACCCACCACTGAATCCCACTACTGAATCCCACCACTGAACCCCACCACTGAACCCCACCACTGAACTCCATCACTGAACCCCACCACTGAACCCCACCACTGAACCCCACCACTGAACCCAACCACTGAACCCCACCACTGAACCCCACCACTGAACCCCACCACTGAACCCAACCACTGAACCCCACCACTGAACCCCACCACTGAACCCCACCACTGAACCCCACCACTGAATCCCACCACTGAACCCCCCACTGAACCCCACCACTGAACCCCACCACTGAACCCCACCACTGAACCCCACTTCTGAACCACACCACTGAACCACACTACTGAATCCTACCCTGAACCCCACCACTGAATCCCACCACTGAATCCCACCACTGAATCCCACCACTGAACCCCACCACTGAACCCCACCACTGAACTCCACGACTGAACCCAACTACTGAACCCCACCACTGAACCCCACCACTGAACCCCACCACTGAACCCCACCACTGAACCCCACCACTGAACCCCACCACTGAACCCCACCACTGAACCCCACCACTGAACCCCACTACTGAACCACACCACTGAACCTCACCACTGAACCCCACCACTGAATCCCGCCACTGAATCCCGCCACTGAACCCCACTACTGAACCCCACCACTGAACCCCACCACTGAACCCCACCACTGAACCCCACGACTGAACCCAACTACTGAACCCCACCACTGAACCCCACTACTGAACCCCACCACTGAACCTCACCACTGAACCCCACCATTGAACGCCACCACTGAACCCCACCACTGAATCCCACCACTGAATCCCACCACTGAATACCACCACTGAATCCCAACCACTGAATCCCACCACTGAATCCCACCACTGAACCCCACCACTGAACCCCACCACTGAACCCCACCACTGAACCCCACCACTGAATCCCACCACTGAACCCCACCACTGAATCCCACCACTGAACCCCACCACTGAACCCCACCACTGAACCCCACCACTGAACCCAACCACTGAACCCCACCACTGAACCCCACCACTGAACCCCACCACTGAACCCCATCACTGAACCCCACCACTGAACCACACCACTGAACCCCACCACTGAACCCCACCATTGAACCCCACCACTGAACCCCACCACTGAATCCCACCACTGAATCCCACCACTGAATCCCACCACTGAACCCCACCACTGAACCCCACCACTGAACCCCACCACTGAACCCCACCACTGAACCCCACCACTGAACCCCACCACTGAACCCCACCACTGAATCCCACCACTGAATCCCACCACTGAACCCCACCACTGAACCACACCACTGAACCACACCACTGAATCCCACCACTGAACCCCACCACTGAATCCCACCACTGAACCCCACTACTGAACCCCACCACTGAACCCCACCACTGAACCCCACCACTGAACCCCACCACTGAACCCCACCACTGAACCCCACCACTGAACCCCACCACTGAACCCCACCACTGAACCCCACCACTGAACCCCACCACTGAACCCCACCACTGAACCCCACCACTGAACCCCACTACTGAACCCAACCACTGAACCCAACCACTGAACCCCACCACTGAACCACACCACTGAACCCCACCACTGAACCCCACCACTGAACCCCACCACTGAACCCCACCACTGAACCCCACCATTGAACCCCACCACTGAACACCGCCACTGAATCCCACCACTGAATCCCACCACTGAATCCCACCACTGAATCCCACTACTGAACCCCACCACTGAACCCCACCACTGAACCCCACCACTGAACCCCACCACTGAACCCCACGACTGAACCCCACCACTGAACCCCACCACTGAACCCCACCACTGAACCCCACCACTGAACCCCACTACTGAACCCAACCACTGAACCCAACCACTGAACCCCTACCACTGAACCACACCAATGAACCCCACCACTGAACCCCACCACTGAACCCCACCACTGAACCCCACCACTGAACCCCACCATTGAACCCCACCACTGAACACCACCACTGAATCCCACCACTGAATCCCACCACTGAACCCCACCACTGAACCCCACCACTGAACCCCACTACTGAACCCCACCACTGAACCCCACCACTGAACCCCACCACTGAACCCCACCACTGAATCCCACCACTGAACCCCACCACTGAATCCCACCACTGAACCCCACCACAGAACCCCACCACTGAACCCCACCACTGAACCCCACCACTGAATCCCACCACTGAATCCCACTACTGAATCCCACCACTGAACCCCACCACTGAATCCCACCACTGAACCCCACCACTGAACCCCACCACTGAACCCCACCACTGAACCCCACCACTGAACCCCACCACTGAACCCCACCACTGAACCCCACTACTGAATCCCACCACTGAATCCCACCACTGAATCCCACCACTGAACCCCACCACTGACGCCCACCACTGAACCCCACTACTGAACCCCACCACTGAACCCAACCACTGAACCCCACCACTGAACCCCACCACTGAACCCCACTACTAAACCCCAACACTGAACCCCACCACTGAACCCCACCACCCACTCAATCCCACTCAATCCCACTCAATCCCACTCAATACCACTCAATACCACTAAATACCACTAAATACCACTAAATCCCACTAAATCCCACTCAATCCTACTCAATCCCACTCAATCCCACTCAATACGACTCAATACCACTAAATACCACTAAATACCACTAAATACCACTAAATACCACTAAATACCACTAAATACCACTAAATAACACTAAATACCACTTAATACCAAAAAATCCCACTAAATACCACTCAATCCCACTCAATCCCACTCAATCCGACTCAATCCGATTCAATCCGACTCAATCCGACTCAATCCCACTCAATCCCACTCAATCCGACTCAATCCCACTCAATCCCACTCAATCCGACTCAATCCGACTCAATCCCACTCGATCCCACTCAATCCCACTCAATCCCACTCAATCCCACTCAATGCCACTCAATGCCACTAAATACCACTAAATACCACTAAATACCACTAAATACCACTAAATACCACTAAATACCACTAAATACCACTAAATACCACTAAATACCACTAAATCCCACTCAATCCCACTCAATCCGACTCAATCCCACTCAATACGACTCAATACCACTCAATACCACTAAATACCACTAAATACCACTAAATACCACTAAATCCCACTAAATACCACTAAATACCACTAAATACCACTAAATACCACTAAATACCACTAAATTCCACTAAATACCACTAAATACCACTAAATACCACTAAATACCACTAAATACCACTAAATCCCACTAAATCCCACTAAATACCACTAAATACCACTAAATCCCACTAAATCCCACTCAATCCGATTCAACCCCACTCAATCCCACTCAATCCCACTCAATCCCACTCAATACCACTCAATACCACTAAATACCACTAAATACCACTAAATCCCACTAAATCCCACTCAATCCCACTCAATCCCACTCAATCCCACTCAATCCCACTCAATACGACTCAATACCACTAAATACCACTAAATACCACTCAATACCACTCAATCCCACTCAATCCCACTCAATCCCACTCAATCCGACTCAATCCGATTCAATCCGACTCAATCCGACTCAATCCCACTCAATCCCACTCAATCCGACTCAATCCGACTCAATCCCACTCAATCCCACTCAATCCCACTCAATCCCACTCAATCCCACTCAATCCCACTTAATGCCACTCAATGCCACTAAATACCACTAAATACCACTAAATACCACTAAATACCGCTAAATACCACTAAATACCACTAAATCCCACTCAATCCCACTCAATCCGACTCAATCCCACTCAATACGACTCAATACCACTCAATACCACTAAATACCACTAAATACCACTAAATACCACTAAATCCCACTAAATACCACTAAATACCACTAAATACCACTAAATTCCACTAAATACCACTAAATACCACTAAATACCACTAAATACCACTAAATACCACTAAATACCACTAAATTCCACTAAATACCACTAAATACCACTAAATACCACTAAATACCACTAAATACCACTAAATCCCACTAAATCCCACTAAATACCACTAAATCCCACTAAATCCCACTCAATCCGATTCAACCCCACTCAATCCCACTCAATCCCACTCAATACCACTCAATACCACTAAATACCACTAAATACCACTAAATACCACTAAATCCCACTAAATCCCACTCAATCCCACTCAATCCCACTCAATCCCACTCAATACCACTCAATACCACTAAATACCACTAAATACCACTAAATCCCACTAAATCCCACTCAATCCCACTCAATCCCACTCAATACGACTCAATACCACTAAATACCACTAAATACCACTCAATACCACTAAATCCCACTCAATCCCACTCAATCCCACTCAATACGACTCAATACCACTAATTACCACTAAATACCACTAAATACCACTAAATACCACTAAATACCACTAAATACCACTAAATACCACTAAATCCCACTAAATCCCACTAAATCCCACTCAATCCCACTCAACCCCACTCAATCCCACTCAATCCCACTCAATCCCACTCAATCCGACTCAATCCGACTCAATCCGACTCAATCCCACTCAATCCCACTCACTCCCACTCAATCCGACTCAATCCCACTCAATCCCACTCTATCCCACTCAATCCCACTCAATCCGACTCAATCCGACTCAATCCCACTCAATCCCACTCAATACCACTTAATACCACTAAATACCACTAAATACCACTAAATACCACTAAATCCCACTAAATCCCACTCAATCTGACTCAATCCGACTCAATCCCACTCAATACGACTCAATACCACTAAATACCACTAAATACCACTAAATATCACTAAATCCCACTAAATCCCACTCAATCCCACTCACCAACCCAACCCAACCCCTCCACTGAACCCCACCACTCAACCCCACCACTGAACCCCACCACTGAATCCCACCACTGAACCCCACCACTGAACCCCACCACTGAACCCCACCACTGAACCCCACCACTGAACCCCACCACTGAACCCCACCACTGAACCCCACCACTGAACCCCACCACTGAACCCCACCACTGAACCCCACCACTGAACCCCACCACTGAACCCCACCACTGAACCCCACCACTGAACCCCACCACTGAACCCCACCACTGAACCCCACCACTGAACCCCACCACTGAACCCCACCACTGAACCCCACCACTGAACCCCACCACTGAACCCCACCACTGAACCCCACCACTGAACCCCACCACTGAACCCCACCACTGAACCCCACCACTGAACCCCACCACTGAACCCCACCACTGAACCCCACCACTGAATCCCACCACTGAATCCCACCACTGAACCCCACCACTGCACCCCACCACTGAACCCCACCACTGAACCCCACCACTGAACCCCACCACTGAACCCCACCACTGAACCCCACCACTGAACCCCACCACTGAACCCCACCACTGAATCCCACCACTGAATCCCACCACTGAATCCCACCACTGAATCCCACCACTGAACCCCACAACTGAACCCCACCACTGAACACCACCACTGAAACCCCCCTACTGAACCCCACCACTGAACCACACCACTGAACCCCACCACTGAACCCCCCCACTGAATCCCACCACTGAACCCCACTACTGAATCCAACCACTTACCCCACGACTGAATCCCACCACTGAACCCCACCACTGAACCCCACCACTGAACCCCACCACTGAACTCCACCACTGAACCCCACCACTGAACCCCACCACTGAACCACACTACTGAACCACACCACTGAACCCCACCACTGAACCCCACGACTGAATCCCACCACTGAATCCCTCCACTGAATCCCACCACTGAACCCCACCACTGTATTCCACCATTGACCCCACCACTGAACCCCACCACTGAACCCAACTACTGAACCCCACCACTGAACCCCACCACTGAACCCCACCACTAAACCCCACCACTGAACCCCACCACTGAACCCCACCACTGAACCCCACCACTGAACCCCACCACTGAACCCCACCACTGAACCATACCACTGAACCCCACCACTGAACCCCACCACTGAATCCCGCCACTGAATCCCGCCACTGAACCCCACTACTGAACCCCACCACTGAACCCCACCACTGAACCCCACCACTGAACCCCACGACTGAACCCAACTACTGAACCCCACCACTGAACCCCACTACTGAACCCCACCACTGAACCCCACCACTGAACCCCACCATTGAACGCCACCACTGAACCCCACCACTGAATCCCACCACTGAATCCCACCACTGAATACCACCACTGAATCCCAACCACTGAATCCCACCACTGAATCCCACCACTGAACCCCACCACTGAACCCCACCACTGAACCCCACCACTGAACCCCACCACTGAATCCCACCACTGAACCCCACCACTGAATCCCACTACTGAACCCCACCACTGAACCCCACCACTGAACCCCACCACTGAATCCCACCACTGAATCCCACCACTGAATCCCACCACTGAACCCCACCACTGAATCCCACCACTGAACCCCACTACTGAACCCCACTACTGAACCCCACCACTGAACCCCACTACTGAACCCCACCACTGAACCCCACCACTGAATCCCACCACTGAATCCCACCACTGAACCCTTCCACTGAACCCCACCACTGAACCTTACCACTGAACCCCACCACTGAACCCCACCACTGAACCCAACCACTGAACCACACCACTGAACCCCACCACTGAACCCCACCACTGAACCCCACTACTGAACCCCACCATTGAACCCCACCACTGAACCCCACCACTGAATCCCACCACTGAATCCCACCACTGAATCCCACCACTGAACCCCACCACTGAACCCCACCACTGAACCCCACCACTGAACCCCACCACTGAACCCCACCACTGAATCCCACCACTGAATGCCACCACTGAATCCCACCACTGAACCCCACCACTGAATCCCACCACTGAACCCCACCACTGAACCCCACCACTGAACCCCACCACTGAACCCCGCCACTGAACCCCACCACTGAACCCCACCACTGAACCCCACCACTGAACCCCACCACTGAACCCCACCACTGAACCCCACCACTGAACCCCACCACTGAACCCCACCACTGAACCCCACCACTGAACCCCACCACTGAACCCCACCACTGAACCCCACCACTGAACCCCACCACTGAACCCCACCACTGAACCCCACCACTGAACCCCACCACTGAACCCCACCACTGAACCCCACCACTGAACCCCACCACTGAACCCCACCACTGAACCCCACCACTGAACCCCACCACTGAACCCCACCACTGAACCCCACCACTGAACCCCACCACTGAACCCCACCACTGAACCCCACCACTGAACCCCACCACTGAACCCCACCACTGAACCCCACCACTGAATCCCACCACTGAATCCCACCACTGAACCCCACCACTGCACCCCACCACTGAACCCCACCACTGAACCCCACCACTGAACCCCACCACTGAACCCCACCACTGAACCCCACCACTGAACCCCACCACTGAACCCCACCACTGAATCCCACCACTGAATCCCACCACTGAATCCCACCACTGAATCCCACCACTGAACCCCACAACTGAACCCCACCACTGAACACCACCACTGAAACCCCCCTACTGAACCCCACCACTGAACCACACCACTGAACCCCACCACTGAACCCCCCCACTGAATCCCACCACTGAACCCCACTACTGAACCCCACCACTGAACCCCACCACTGAACCCCACCACTGAACCCCACGACTGAACCCAACTACTGAACCCCACCACTGAACCCCACTACTGAACCCCACCACTGAACCCCACCACTGAACCCCACCATTGAACGCCACCACTGAACCCCACCACTGAATCCCACCACTGAATCCCACCACTGAATACCACCACTGAACCCCACCACTGAACCCCACCACTGAACCCCACCACTGAACCCCACCACTGAACCACACCACTGAACCCCACCACTGAACCCCACCACTGAACCCCACCACTGAATCCCGCCACTGAATCCCGCCACTGAACCCCACTACTGAACCCCACCACTGAACCCCACCACTGAACCCCACCACTGAACCCCACCACTGAACCCCACCACTGAACCCCACCACTGAACCACACCACTGAACCCCACCACTGAACCCCACCACTGAACCCCACCACTGAATCCCGCCACTGAATCCCGCCACTGAACCCCACTACTGAACCCCACCACTGAACCCCACCACTGAACCCCACCACTGAACCCCACGACTGAACCCAACTACTGAACCCCACCACTGAACCCCACTACTGAACCCCACCACTGAACCCCACCACTGAACCCCACCATTGAACGCCACCACTGAACCCCACCACTGAATCCCACCACTGAATCCCACCACTGAATACCACCACTGAATCCCAACCACTGAATCCCACCACTGAATCCCACCACTGAACCCCACCACTGAACCCCACCACTGAACCCCACCACTGAACCCCACCACTGAATCCCACCACTGAACCCCACCACTGAATCCCACTACTGAACCCCACCACTGAACCCCACCACTGAACCCCACCACTGAATCCCACCACTGAATCCCACCACTGAATCCCACCACTGAACCCCACCACTGAATCCCACCACTGAACCCCACTACTGAACCCCACTACTGAACCCCACCACTGAACCCCACCACTGAACCCCACCACTGAACCCCACTACTGAACCCCACCACTGAACCCCACCACTGAATCCCACCACTGAATCCCACCACTGAACCCTTCCACTGAACCCCACCACTGAACCCCACCACTGAACCCCACCACTGAACCCCACCACTGAACCCAACTACTGAACCACACCACTGAACCCCACCACTGAACCCCACCACTGAACCCCACTACTGAACCCCACCATTGAACCCCACCACTGAACCCCACCACTGAATCCCACCACTGAATCCCACCACTGAATCCCACCACTGAACCCCACCACTGAACCCCACCACTGAACCCCACCACTGAACCCCACCACTGAACCCCACCACTGAACCCCACCACTGAATCCCACCACTGAATGCCACCACTGAATCCCACCACTGAACCCCACCACTGAATCCCACCACTGAACCCCACCACTGAACCCCACCACTGAACCCCACTACTGAACCCCGCCACTGAACCCCACCACTGAACCCCACTACTGAACCCCACCACTGAACCCAACCACTGAACACAAACACTGAACCCCACCACTGAACCACACCACTGAACCCCACCATTGAACCCCACCACTGAACCCCACCACTGAATCCCACCACTGAATCCCACCACTGAATCCCACCACTGAACCCCACCACTGAACCCCACCACTGAACCCCACCACTGAACCCCACCACTGAACCCCACCACTGAATCCCACCACTGAATGCCACCACTGAATCCCACCACTGAACCCCACCACTGAATCCCACCACTGAACCCCACCACTGAACCCCACCACTGAACCCCACCACTGAACCCCACCACTGAACCCCGCCACTGAACCCCACCACTGAACCCCACCACTGAACCCCACCACTGAACCCCACCACTGAACCCCACCACTGAACCCCACCACTGAACCCCACCACTGAACCCCACCACTGAACCCCACCACTGAACCCCACCACTGAACCCCACCACTGAACCCCACCACTGAACCCCACCACTGAACCCCACCACTGAACCCCACCACTGAACCCCACCACTGAACCCCACCACTGAACCCCACCACTGAACCCCACCACTGAACCCCACCACTGAACCCCACCACTGAACCCCACCACTGAACCCCACCACTGAACCCCACCACTGAACCCCACCACTGAACCCCACCACTGAACCCCACCACTGAACCCCACCACTGAATCCCACCACTGAATCCCACCACTGAACCCCACCACTGCACCCCACCACTGAACCCCACCACTGAACCCCACCACTGAACCCCACCACTGAACCCCACCACTGAACCCCACCACTGAACCCCACCACTGAACCCCACCACTGAACCCCACCACTGAATCCCACCACTGAATCCCACCACTGAATCCCACCACTGAATCCCACCACTGAACCCCACAACTGAACCCCACCACTGAACACCACCACTGAAACCCCCCTACTGAACCCCACCACTGAACCACACCACTGAACCCCACCACTGAACCCCCCCACTGAATCCCACCACTGAACCCCACTACTGAATCCAACCACTGAACCCCACGACTGAATCCCACCACTGAACCCCACCACTGAACCCCACCACTGAACCCCACCACTGAACCCCACCACTGAACCCCACCACTGAACCACACTACTGAACCACACCACTGAACCCCACCACTGAACCCCACCACTGAATCCCGCCACTGAATCCCGCCACTGAACCCCACTACTGAACCCCACCACTGAACCCCACCACTGAACCCCACCACTGAACCCCACGACTGAACCCAACTACTGAACCCCACCACTGAACCCCACTACTGAACCCCACCACTGAACCCCACCACTGAACCCCACCATTGAACGCCACCACTGAACCCCACCACTGAATCCCACCACTGAACCCCACCACTGAATCCCGCCACTGAACCCCACTACTGAACCCCACCACTGAACCCCACCACTGAACCCCACCACTGAACCCCACGACTGAACCCAACTACTGAACCCCACCACTGAACCCCACTACTGAACCCCACCACTGAACCCCACCACTGAACCCCACCACTGAACCCCACCACTGAACCCCACCACTGAACCCCACCACTGAACCACACCACTGAACCCCACCACTGAACCCCACCACTGAACCCCACCACTGAATCCCGCCACTGAATCCCGCCACTGAACCCCACTACTGAACCCCACCACTGAACCCCACCACTGAACCCCACCACTGAACCCCACGACTGAACCCAACTACTGAACCCCACCACTGAACCCCACTACTGAACCCCACCACTGAACCCCACCACTGAACCCCACCATTGAACGCCACCACTGAACCCCACCACTGAATCCCACCACTGAATCCCACCACTGAATACCACCACTGAATCCCAACCACTGAATCCCACCACTGAATCCCACCACTGAACCCCACCACTGAACCCCACCACTGAACCCCACCACTGAACCCCACCACTGAATCCCACCACTGAACCCCACCACTGAATCCCACTACTGAACCCCACCACTGAACCCCACCACTGAACCCCACCACTGAATCCCACCACTGAATCCCACCACTGAATCCCACCACTGAACCCCACCACTGAATCCCACCACTGAACCCCACTACTGAACCCCACTACTGAACCCCACCACTGAACCCCACCACTGAACCCCACCACTGAACCCCACTACTGAACCCCACCACTGAACCCCACCACTGAATCCCACCACTGAATCCCACCACTGAACCCTTCCACTGAACCCCACCACTGAACCCCACCACTGAACCCCACCACTGAACCCCACCACTGAACCCAACTACTGAACCACACCACTGAACCCCACCACTGAACCCCACCACTGAACCCCACTACTGAACCCCACCATTGAACCCCACCACTGAACCCCACCACTGAATCCCACCACTGAATCCCACCACTGAATCCCACCACTGAACCCCACCACTGAACCCCACCACTGAACCCCACCACTGAACCCCACCACTGAACCCCACCACTGAACCCCACCACTGAATCCCACCACTGAATGCCACCACTGAATCCCACCACTGAACCCCACCACTGAATCCCACCACTGAACCCCACCACTGAACCCCACCACTGAACCCCACCACTGAACCCCGCCACTGAACCCCACCACTGAACCCCACTACTGAACCCCACCACTGAACCCAACCACTGAACACAAACACTGAACCCCACCACTGAACCACACCACTGAACCCCACCACTGAACCCCACCACTGAACCCCACCACTGAACCCCACCATTGAACCCCACCACAGAACCCCACCACTGAATCCCACCACTGAATCCCACCACTGAATCCCACCACTGAATCCCACCACTGAACCGAACCACTGAATCCCACCACTGAATCCCACCACTGAATCCCACCACTGAACCCCACCACTGAACCCCACCACTGAACCCCACAACTGAACCCCACCACTGAACCCCACCACTGAACCCCACCACTGAACCCCACCACTGAATCCCACCACTGAACCCCACCACTGAATCCCACCACTGAACCCCACCACTGAACCCCACCACTGAACCCCACCACTGAACCCCACCACTGAACCCCACCACTGAATCCCACCACTGAATCCCACTACTGAATCCCACCACTGAACCCCACCACTGAATCCCACCACTGAACCCCACCACTGAACCCCACCACTGAACCCCACCACTGAACCCCACCACTGAACCCCACCACTGAATCCCACCACTGAACCCCACCACTGAACCCCACCACTGAACCCCACCACTGAACCCCACCACTGAACCCCACCACTGAACCCCACCACTGAACCCCACCACTGAAGTTGGATTGAGTGGGATTGAGTGGGATTGAGTGGGATTGAGTCGGATTGAGTGGGATTGAGTGGGATTGAGTGGGATTGAGTCGGATTGTGTCGGATTGAGTCGGATTGAGCCGGATTGAGTGGGATTGAGTGAGATTGAGTGAGATTGAGTGGGATTGAGTCGGATTGAGTGGGATTTAGTGGAATTTAGTGGTATTTAGTGGTATTTAGTTTGATTGAGTGGGATTGAGGGGGTTGAGTGGGATAGAGTCGGATTGAGTGGGGTTGAATCGGATTGAGTTGGATTGAGTGGGATTGAGTGGGATTTAGTGGTATTTAGTGGTATTTAGTGGTATTAAGTGGTATTGAGTGGGATTGAGTGGGATTGAGTGGGATTGAGTGGGTTTGAGGGCGATTGAGTCGGATTGAGTGGGGTTTAGTGGGATATAGTGGGATTTAGTGGGATTTAGTGTGGTTTAGTGGGGTATAGTGCGGTATAGTGGGTTTCATTGGTGGGGTTCAGTGGTGGGGTTCAGTGGTGGGGTTCACTGGTGAGTTCAGTAGTGGGGTTCAGTGGTGGGGTTCAGTGGTGGGATTCAGTGGTGGGGTTCAGTGGTGGTGTTCAGTAGTGGGATTCAGTGGTGGGATCCAGTGGTGGGATTCCGTGGTGGGGTTCAATGGTGGGATTCAGTGGTGGGGTTCACTGGTGGGATTCAGTGGTGTGGTTCAGTGGTGGGGTTCACTGGTGGGGTTCAGTGGTGGGGTTCAGTGGTGGGTTTCAATGGTGGGGTTCAGTGGTGGCGTTGGGTTGGGATCGTGAGTGGGTATTGAGTGGGATTGAGTGGGTTTGAGCGCGATTGAGTGGGATTTAGTGGTATTTAGTGGTATTTAGTGGTATTTAGTGGTATTTAGTGGTATTTAGTGGTATTGAGTCGTATTGAGTGGGATTGAGTGGAATTGAGTGGGATTTAGTGCGATTTAGTGGTATTTAGTGGTATTTAGTGGTATTTAGTGGTATTTAGTGGTATTTAGTGGTATTGAGTGGTATTGAGTCGGATTGAGTGGGATTGAGTGGGATAGAGTGGTATTGAGTGGTATTTAGTGGTATTTAGTGGTATTGAGTGGGATTGAGTGAGATTGAGTGGGATTGAGTGGGATTGAGTGGGATTTAGTGTGATTTAGTGGTATTTAGTGGTATTTAGTGGTATTGAGTGGTATTGAGTGAGATTGAGTGGGATTTAGTGGGATTGAGTGGGATTCAGTGGGGTTGAATCGGATTGAGGGGGATTGAGTGGGATTGAGTGCTATTGAGTGGGATTTAGTGGTATTTAGTGGTATTTAGTTGTATTTAGTGGTATTTAGTGGTATTGAGTGGCATTGAGTGGGATTGAGTGGGATTGAGTGGGATTGAGTCGGATTGAGTCGGATTGAGTGGGATTGAGTGGGATTGAGTGGGATTGAGTCGGATTGAGTGGGATTGAGTGGGATTGAGTCGGATTGAGTCGGATTGAGTCGGATTGAGTGGGATTGAGTGGGATTGAGTGGGTTTGAGTGGGATTTAGTGGTATTTAGTGGTATTTAGTGATATTGAGCGGTATTGAGCTGGATTGAGCGGTATTGAGCGGGATTGAGCGGGATTGAGTGGGATTGAGTGGGCTTGAGTGGGATTGAGTGGGATTGAGTCGGTTTGAGTGGGATTGAGTGGGATTGAGTGGGATTGAGTCGGATTGAGTCGGATTGTGTCGGATAGAGTCGGATTTAGTGGGATTGAGTGGGATTGAGTGAGATTGAGTGGGATTGAGTCGGATTGAGTGGGATTGAGTGGGATTTAGTGGGATTTAGTGGGATTGTGTCGGATTGAGTCGGATAGAGTCGGATTTAGTGGGATTGAGTGGGATTGAGTGGGATTGAGTGGGGTTGAATCGGATTGAGTGGGATTGGTGGCATTTAGTGGGATTTAGTGGGATTTAGCGGTATTTAGTGGTATATAGTGGGATTTAGTCGTATTTAGTGGTATTTAGTGGTATTTAGTGGTATTGAGTCGTATTGAGTGGGATTCAGTCGGATTGACTCGGATTGAGTGGGATTGAGTGGGATTGAGTGGGGTTGAGTGGGATTGAGTGGGATTTAGTGGGATTTAGTGGTATTTAGTGGTATTTAGTGGTATTTAGTGGTATTGAGTCGTATTGAGTGGGATTGAGTGGGATTGAGTGGGATTTAGTGGTATTGAGTGGTATTTAGTGGTATTTAGTGGTATTTAGTGGGATTGAGTGGGATTGAGTGGGATTGAGTGGGATTGAGTGGGATTGAGTGGGATTTAGTGTGATTTAGTGGTATTTAGTGGTATTGAGTGGTATTGAGTGAGATTGAGTGGGATTTAGTGGGATTTAGTGGGATTTAGTGGTATTTAGCGGTATTTAGTGGTATTTAGTGGTATTTAGTGGTATTTAGTGGTATTTAGTGGGATTGAGTGGGATTGAGTGGGATTGAGTCGTATTGAGTGGGATTCAGTCGGATTGACTCGGATTGAATCCCACCACTGAATCCCACCACTGAATGCCACCACTGAACCCCACCACTGAACCCCACCACTGAACCCCACTACTGAACCCCACCACTGAACCCCACCACTGAACCCCACCACTGAACCCCACCACTGAATCCCACCACTGAACCCCACCACTGAACCCCACCACTGAACCCCACTACTGAACCCCACCACTGAACCCCACCACTGAACCCCACCACTGAACCCCACCACTGAATCCCACCACTGAACCCCACCACTGAATCCCACCACTGAACCCCACCACTGAACCCCACCACTGAACCCCACCACTGAACCCCACCACTGAACCCCACCACTGAACCCCACCACTGAATCCCACCACTGAATCCCACTACTGAATCCCACCACTGAACCCCACCACTGAATCCCACCACTGAACCCCACCACTGAACCCCACCACTGAACCCCACTACTGAATCCCACCACTGAATCCCACCACTGAATCCCACCACTGAACCCCACCACTGAAGCCCACCACTGAACCCCACTACTGAACCCCACTACTGAACCCAACCACTGAACCCCACCACTGAACCCCACCACTGAACCCCACCACTGAACCCCAACACTGAACCCCACCACTGAACCCAACCACCCACTCAATCCCACTCAATCCCACTCAATCCCACTCAATCCCACTCAATACCACTCAATACCACTAAATACCACTAAATCCCACTAAATCCCACTCAATCCCACTCAATCCCACTCAATCCCACTCAATACCACTGAATACCACTAAATACCACTAAATACCACTAAATACCACTAAATACCACTAAATAACACTAAATACCACTTAATACCACAAAATCCCACTAAATACCACTCAATCCCACTCAATCCCACTCAATCCCACTCAATCCGACTCAATCCGATTCAATACGACTCAATCCGACTCAATCCCACTCAATCCCACTCAATCCGACTCAATCCCACTCAATCCCACTCAATCCGACTCAATCCGACTCAATCCCACTCAATCCCACTCAATCCCACTCAATGCCACTCAATGCCACTAAATACCACTAAATACCACTGAATACCACTAAATACCACTAAATACCACTAAATACCACTAAATACCACTAAATCCCACTCAATCCCACTCAATCCGACTCAATCCCACTCAATACGACTCAATACCACTCAATACCACTAAATACCACTAAATACCACTAAATACCACTGAATCCCACTGAATACCACTAAATACCACTACATACCACTAAATACCACTAAATACCACTAAATACCACTAAATACCACTAAATACCACTAAATACCACTAAATCCCACTAAATACCACTAAATACCACTAAATCCCACTAAATCCCACTCAATCCGATTCAACCCCACTCAATCCCACTCAATCCCACTCAATCCCACTCAATCCCACTCAATACCACTCAATACCACTAAATACCACTAAATACCACTAAATACCACTAAATCCCACTAAATCCCACTCAATCCCACTCAATCCCACTCAATCCCACTCAATACGACTCAATACCACTAAATACCACTAAATACCACTCAATACCACTAAATCCCACTCAATCCCACTTAATCCCACTCAATACGACTCAATACCACTAAATACCACTAAATACCACTAAATACCACTAAATACCACTAAATACCACTAAATCCCACTAAATCCCACTCAATCCCACTCAACCCCACTCAATCCCACTCAATCCCACTCAATCCCACTCAATCCGACTCATTCCGACTCAATCCGACTCAATCCCACTCAATCCCACTCACTCCCACTCAATCCGACTCAATCCCACTCAATCCCACTCTATCCCACTCAATCCCACTCAATCCGACTCAATCCGACTCAATCCCACTCAATCCCACTCAATACCACTTAATACCACTAAATACCACTAAATACCACTAAATACCACTAAATACCACTAAATCCCACTAAATCCCACTCAATCCGACTCAATCCCACTCAATACGACTCAATACCACTAAATACCACTAAATACCACTAAATCCCACTAAATACCACTAAATCCCACTCAATCGCCCTCAAACCCACTCAATCCCACTCAATACCCACTCAATCCCACTCAATACCACTAAATACCACTAAAAACCACTAAATACCACTAAATATCACTAAATCCCACTAAATCCCACTCAATCCCACTCACCAACCCAACCCAACCCCAACACTGAAACCCACTACTGAACCCCACCACTGAACCCCACCACTGAACCCCACCAGTGAACCACACCACTGAATCCCACAACTGAACCCCACCACTGAATCCCACCACTGAATCCCACCACTGAATCCCACTACTGAATCCCACCACTGAATCCCACCACTGAACCCCACCACTGAACCCCACCACTGAACCCCACCACTGAACCCCACCACTGAACCCCACCACTGAATCCCACCACTGAACCCCACCACTGAATCCCACCACTGAACCCAACCACTGAACCCCACCACTGAACCCCACCACTGAACCCCACCACTGAACCCCACCACTGAACCCCACCACTGAACCCCACCACTGAACCCCACCACTGAACCCCACCACTGAATCCCACCACTGAATCCCACCACTGAACCCCACCACTGCACCCCACCACTGAACCCCACCACTGAACCCAACCACTGAACCCCACCACTGAACCCCACCACTGAACCCCACTACTGAACCCCACCACTGAACCCCACCACTGAACCCCACCACTGAACCCCACCACTGAACCCCACCACTGAACCCCACCACTGAACCCCACCACTGAACCCCACAACTGAACCCCACCACTGAACCCCACCACTGAACCCCACCACTGAACCCCACCACTGAACCCCACCACTGAACCCCACCACTGAACCCCACCACTGAACCCCACCACTGAACCCCACCACTGAATCCCACCACTGAACCCCACCACTGCACCCCACCACTGAACCCCACCACTGAACCCCACCACTGAACCCCACCACTAAACCCCACCACTGAACCCCACCACTGAACCCCACCACTGAACCCCACCACTGAACCCCACCACTGAACCCCACCACTGAATCCCACCACTGAATCCCACCACTGAATCCCACCACTGAATCCCACCACTGAACCCCACAACTGAACCCAACCACTGAAGACCACCACTGAAACCCCCCTACTGAACCCCACCACTGAACCACACCACTGAACCCCACCACTGAACCCCACCACTGAACCCCACCACTGAACCCCACCACTGAACCCCACCACTGAACCCCACCACTGAACCCCACCACTGAACCCCACCACTGAATCCCACCACTGAATCCCACCACTGAATCCCACCACTGAATCCCACCACTGAACCCCACAACTGAACCCAACCACTGAACACCACCACTGAAACCCCCCTACTGAACCCCACCACTGAACCACACCACTGAACCCCACCACTGAACCCCACCACTGAACCCCACCACTGAACCCCACCACTGAACCCCACCACTGAACCCCACCACTGAACCCCACCACTGAACCCCACCACTGAATCCCACCACTGAATCCCACTACTGAATCCCACCACTGAATCCCACCACTGAACCC
This sequence comes from Uropetala carovei, assembly GCA_036926305.1. Lineage (NCBI taxonomy): Eukaryota > Metazoa > Arthropoda > Insecta > Odonata > Petaluridae > Uropetala > Uropetala carovei. Next base: position 29,983 of record JAXCHB010000413.1, read on the forward strand.
CACAACTGAACCCAACCACTGAACACCACCACTGAAACCCCCCTACTGAACCCCACCACTGAACCACACCACTGAACCCCACCACTGAACCCCACCACTGAACCCCACCACTGAACCCCACCACTGAACCCCTCTACTGAACCCCACTACTGAATCCCACCACTGAACCCCACCACTGAACCCCACCAATGAACCCCACTATACCCCACTAAACCACACTAAATCCCACTAAATCCCACTATATCCCAATAAACCCCACTAAACTACACTAAACCCCACTAAACCCCACTCAATCCGACTCCATCCCACTCAATCCCACTCAATCCGACTCAATCCCACTCAATCGCCCTCAATCCCACTCAATCCCACTCAATCCCACTCAATCCCACTCAATACCACTAAATACCACTAAATACCACTAAATACCACTAAATCCCACTCAATCCCTCTCAATCCCACTCAATATGACTCAATACCACTAAATACCACTAAATACCACTAAATACCACTTAATACCACTAAATCCCACTAAATCCCACTAAATCCCACTCAATCTCACTCAATCCCACTCAATCCCACTCAATCTTACTCAATCCCACTCAATCCCACTCAATCCCACTCAATCCGACTCAATCCGACTCAATCCGACTCAATCCGACTCAATCCGACTCAATCCCACTCAATCCCACTCAATCCGACTCAATCCCACTCAATCCCACTCTATCCCACTCAATCCGACTCAATCCCACTCAATCCCACTCAATACCACTAAATACCACTAAATACCACTAAATACCACTGAATACCACTAAATACCACTAAATCCCACTCAATCCGAGTCAATCCGACTGAATCCCACTCAATACGACTCAATCCCACTCAATCCCACTCAATCCCACTAAATACCACTAAATACCACTAAATACCACTAAATACCACTAAATACCGCTAAATACCACTAAATCCCACTAAATCCCACTAAATCCCACTCAATCTCACTCAATACCACTAAATACCACTAAATCACACTAAATCCCACTCAATCCCACTCAATCCCACTCAATCCCACTCAATCCCACTCAATACCACTAAATACCACTAAATACCACTAAATACCACTAAATACCACTCAATACCACTAAATCCCACTCAATCCCACTCAATCCCACTCAATACGACTCAATACCACTAAATACCACTAAATACCACTAAATACCACTAAATCCCACTAAATCCCACTCAATCCCACTCAACCCCACTCAATCCCACTCAATCCCACTCAATCCGAGTCAATCCGACTGAATCCCACTCAATACGACTCAATACCACTAAATACCACTAAATACCACTAAATACCACTAAATCCCACTATATACCACTAAATACCGCTAAATCCCACTAAATCCCACTAAATGCCACCAATCCCACTCAATCCGATTCAACCCCACTCAATCCCACTCAATCCCACTCAATCCCACTAAATCCGACTCTATCCGACTCAATCCGACACAATCCCACTAAATCCCACTAAATCCCACTCAATCCCACTCAATCCGACTCAATCCCACTCAATCTCACTCAATCCCACTCAATCCCACTAAATCCGACTCTATCCGACACAATCCGACTCAATCCGACTCAATCCCACTCAATCCCACTCAATCCCACTCAATCCCACTCAAACCGACTCAATCCCACTCAATCCCACTCAAGCCCACTCAATCCCACTCAATCCCGCTCAATCCCGCTCAATACCGCTCAATCCAGCTCAATACCGCTCAATATCACTAAATACCACTAAATACCACTAAATCCCACTCAAACCCACTCAATCCCACTCAATCCCACTCAATCCGACACAATCCGACTCAATCCGACTCAATCCCACTCAATCCCACTCAATCCGACTCAATCCCACTCAATCCCACTCAATCCCACTCAATCCGACTCAATCCGACTCAATCCCACTCAATCCCACTCAATCCCACTCAATGCCACTCAATACCACTAAATACCACTAAATACAACTAAATACCACTAAATACCACTAAATCCCACTCAATAGCACTCAATCCCACTCAATCCCCCTCAATCCGATTCAACCCCACTGAATCCCACTCAATCCCACTAAATCCCACTCAATCTCACTCAATACCACTCAATACCACTAAATACCACTAAACACCACTAAATCACACTAAATCCCACTCAATCCCACTCAATCCCACTCAATCCCACTCAATCCCACTCAATACCACTAAATACCACTAAATACCACTCAATACCACTCTATCCCACTCAATCCCACTCAATCCGACTCAATACCACTCAATACCACTAAATACCACTAAATACCACTAAATACCACTAAATACCACTAAATACCACTAAATACCACTAAATCGCACTAAATCCCACTCAATTCCACTCAATCCCACTCAATACGACTCAATACCACTAAATACCACTAAATACCACTAAATACCACTAAATACCACTAAATCCCACTCAATCGCGCTCAAACCCACACAATCCCACTCAATACCCACTCACGATCCCAACCCAACGCCACCACTGAACCCCACCATTGAAACCCACCACTGAACCCCACCACTGAACCCCACCAGTGAACCCCACCACTGAACCACACCACTGAATCCCACCAGTGAACCCCACCACTGAATCCCACCATTGAACCCCACCACGGAATCCCACCACTGGATCCCACCACTGAATCCCACTACTGAACACCACCACTGAACCCCACCACTGAATCCCACCACTGAACCCCACCACTGAACCCCACTACTGAACTCACCAGTGAACCCCACCACTGAACCCCACCACTGAACCCCACCAATGAAACCCACTATACCGCACTATACCCCACTAAACCACACTAAATCCCACTAAATCCCACTATATCCCACTAAACCCCACTCAATCCGACTCAATCGCCCTCAAACCCACTCAATCCCACTCAATCCCACTCAATCCCACTCAATACCACTTAATACCACTAAATACCACTAAATACCACTAAATCCCACTCAATCCCACTCAATCCAACTCAATCCGATTCAACCCCACTCAATCCGACTCTATCCCACTCAACCCCCTCAATCCCACTCAATCAAACTAAATACCACTAAATACCACTAAATCCCACTAAATCCCACTCAATCCGACTCAATCCCACTCAATCTCACTCAATCCCACTCAATCCCAATCAATCCGGCTCAATCCGACTCAATCCGACACAATCCGACTCAATCCCACTCAATCCCACTCAATCCCACTCAATCCGACTCAATCCCACTCAATCCCACTCAATCCCACTCAATCCCACTCAATCCCACTCAATCCCACTCAATACCACTCAATACCACTCAATACCACTAAATACCACTAAATCCCACTAAATCCCACTAAATCCCACTCAATCCCACTCAATCCCACTCAATCCGACTCAATCCCACTCAATACGACTCAATACCACTAAATACCACTAAATACCACTAAATACCACTAAATACCACCAAATACCACTAAATCCCACTAATTCCCACTAAATCCCACTCAATCCCACTCAATCCGCCTCAATATTACTCAATACGACTCAATACCACTAAATACCACTAAATACCACTAAATACCACTAAATCCCACTAAATCCCACTCAATCCCTCTAAATCCCACTAAATCCCACTCAATCCTACTCAATCCGACTCAGTCCCACTCAATACGACTCAATACCACTAAATACCACTAAATACCACTAAATCCCGCTAAATCCCACTTAATCCCACTCAATCCCACTCAATACCACTAAATACCACTAAATACCACTAAATACCACTAAATACCACTAAATCCCACTAAATCCCACTAAATCCCCTCAATCCCACTCAATCCGACTCAATCCCACTCAATCTCACTCAATCCCACTCAATCCCACTAAATCCGACTCTATCCGACACAATCCGACTCAATCCCACTCAATCCCACTCAATCCCACTCAATCCCACTCAATCCCACTCAATCCCACTCAATCCGACTCAATCCCACTCAATCCCGCTCAATCCCGCTCAATCCAGCTCAATACCGCTCAATACCACTAAATACCACTAAATACCACTAAATCCCACTCAAACCCACTCAATCCCACTCAATCCCACTCAATCCCACTCAATCCCACTCAATCCCACTCAATCCCACTCAATCCGACTCAATCCGACTCAATCCGACTCAATCCCACACAATCCCACTCAATCCGACTCAATCCAACTCAATCCCACTCAATCCGACTCAATCCGACTCAATCCGACTCAATCCCACTCAATCCCACTAAATCCCACTAAATCCCACTAAATACCGCTAAATCCCACTAAATCCCACTCAATGCCACCAATCCCACTCAATCCCACTCAATCCCACTCAATCCGATTCAACCCCACTCAATCCCACTCAATCCCACTAAATCCCACTAAATCCGACTCTATCCGAAACAATCCGACTCAATCCCACTCAATCCGGCACAATCCCACTAAATACCACTAAATCCCACTAAATCCCACTAAATCCCACTAAATCCCACTCAATCCCACTCAATCCGACTCAATCCCACTCAATCTCACTCAATCCCACTCAATCCCATTAAATCCGACTCTATCCGACACAATCCGACTCAATCCCACTCAATCCCACTCAATCCCACTCAATCCCACTCAATCCGACTCAATCCCACTCAATCCCACTCAAGCCCACTCAATCCCGCTCAATCCCGCTCAATCCCGCTCAATCCCGCTCAATCCAGCTCAATACCGCTCAATACCACTAAATACCACTAAATACCACTAAATACCACTCAAACCCACTCAATCCCACTCAATCCCACTCAATCCCACTCAATCCGACTCAATCCCACTCAATCCGACTCAATCCCACTCAATCCCACTCAATCCCACTCAATGCCACTCAATGCCACTCAATGCCACTAAATGCCACTAAATACCACTAAATACCACTAAATACCACTAAATCCCACTAAATACCACTAAATACCACTAAATACCACTAAATCCCGCTAAATCCCACTAAATACCACTAAATACCACTAAATCCCGCTAAATCCCACTAAATACCACTAAATACCACTAAATCCCACTAAATCCCACTCAATCCCACTAAATACCACTAAATACCACTAAATCCCACTAAATCCCACTCAATCCCACTCAATCCCCCTCAATCCGATTCAACCGCACTGAATCCCACTCAATCCGACTCAATCCCACTCAATCCCACTCAATCCGACTCAATCCCACTCAATCCCACTCTATCCCACTCAATCCGACTCAATCCCACTCAATCCCACTCAATCCCACTCAATACCACTCAATACCACTAAATACCACTAAATACCACTAAATACCACTGAATACCACTACATACCACTAAATCCCACTCAATCCGAGTCAATCCGACTGAATCCCACTCAATACGACTCAATCCCACTCAATCCCACTCAATCCCACTAAATACCACTAAATACCACTAAATACCACTAAATACCGCTAAATACCACTAAATCCCACTAAATCCCACTAAATCCCACTCAATCTCACGCAATACCACTCAATACCACTAAATACCACTAAATCACACTAAATCCCACTCAATCCCACTCAATCCCACTCATTCCCACTCAATCCCACTCAATACCACTAAATACCACTAAATACCACTAAATACCACTCAATACCACTAAATCCCACTCAATCCCACTCAATCCCACTCAATACGACTCAATACCACTAAATACCACTAAATACCACTAAATACCACTAAATCCCACTAAATCCCACTCAATCCCACTCAACCCCACTCAGTCCCACTCAATCCCACTCAATCCGAGTCAATCCGACTGAATCCCACTCAATACGACTCAATACCACTAAATACCACTAAATACCACTAAATACCACTAAATCCCACTATATACCACTAAATACCGCTAAATCCCACTAAATCCCACTAAATGCCACCAATCCCACTCAATCCGATTCAACCCCACTCAATCCCACTCAATCCCACTCAATCCCACTAAATCCGACTCTATCCGACTCAATCCGACACAATCCCACTAAATCCCACTAAATCCCACTCAATCCCACTCAATCCGACTCAATCCCACTCAATCTCACTCAATCCCACTCAATCCCACTAAATCCGACTCTATCCGACACAATCCGACTCAATCCGACTCAATCCCACTCAATCCCACTCAATCCCACTCAAACTGACTCAATCCCACTCAATCCCACTCAAGCCCACTCAATCCCACTCAATCCCGCTCAATCCCGCTCAATACCGCTCAATCCAGCTCAATACCGCTCAATATCACTAAATACCACTAAATACCACTAAATCCCGCTCAAACCCACTCAATCCCACTCAATCCCACTCAATCCGACTCAATCCGACTCAATCCGACTCAATCCCACTCAATCCCACTCAATCCGACTCAATCCCACTCAATCCCACTCAATCCCACTCAATCCGACTCAATCCGACTCAATCCCACTCAATCCCACTCAATCCCACTCAATGCCACTCAATACCACTAAATACCACTAAATACAACTAAATACCACTAAATCCCACTCAATAGCGTTCAATCCCACTCAATCCCCCTCAATCCGATTCAACCCCACTGAATCCCACTCAATCCCACTAAATCCCACTCAATCTCACTCAATACCACTAAATACCACTAAATACCACTAAATCACACTAAATCCCACTCAATCCCACTCAATCCCACTCAATCCCACTCAATACCACTAAATACCACTAAATACCACTAAATACCACTCAATACCACTCTATCCCACTCAATCCCACTCAATCCGACTCAATACCACTCAATACCACTAAATACCACTAAATACCACTAAATACCACTAAATACCACTAAATACCACTAAATCGCACTAAATCCCACTCAATTCCACTCAATCCCACTCAATACGACTCAATACCACTGAATACCACTAAATACCACTAAATACCACTAAATACCACTAAATCCCACTCAATCGCGCTCAAACCCACTCAATCCCACTCAATACCCACTCACGATCCCAACCCAACGCCACCACTGAACCCCACCATTGAAACCCACCACTGAACCCCACCACTGAACCCCACCAGTGAACCCCACCACTGAACCACACCACTGAATCCCACCAGTGAACCCCACCACTGAATCCCACCATTGAACCCCACCACGGAATCCCACCACTGGATCCCACCACTGAATCCCACTACTGAACACCACCACTGAACCCCACCACTGAATCCCACCACTGAACCCCACCACTGAACCCCACTACTGAACTCACCAGTGAACCCCACCACTGAACCCCACCACTGAACCCCACCAATGAAACCCACTATACCGCACTATACCCCACTAAACCACACTAAATCCCACTAAATCCCACTATATCCCACTATATACCACTAAATACCGCTAAATCCCACTAAATCCCACTAAATGCCACCAATCCCACTCAATCCGATTCAACCCCACTCAATCCCACTCAATCCCACTCAATCCCACTAAATCCGACTCTATCCGACTCAATCCGACACAATCCCACTAAATCCCACTAAATCCCACTCAATCCCACTCAATCCGACTCAATCCCACTCAATCTCACTCAATCCCACTCAATCCCACTAAATCCGACTCTATCCGACACAATCCGACTCAATCCGACTCAATCCGACTCAATCCCACTCAATCCCACTCAATCCCACTCAAACCGACTCAATCCCACTCAATCCCACTCAAGCCCACTCAATCCCACTCAATCCCGCTCAATCCCGCTCAATACCGCTCAATCCAGCTCAATACCGCTCAATATCACTAAATACCACTAAATACCACTAAATCCCGCTCAAACCCACTCAATCCCACTCAATCCCACTCAATCCGACTCAATCCGACTCAATCCGACTCAATCCCACTCAATCCCACTCAATCCGACTCAATCCCACTCAATCCCACTCAATCCCACTCAATCCCACTCAATCCGACTCAATCCGACTCAATCCCACTCAATCCCACTCAATCCCACTCAATGCCACTCAATACCACTAAATACCACTAAATACAACTAAATACCACTAAATACCACTAAATCCCACTCAATAGCACTCAATCCCACTCAATCCCCCTCAATCCGATTCAACCCCACTGAATCCCACTCAATCCCACTAAATCCCACTCAATCTCACTCAATACCACTCAATACCACTAAATACCACTAAATACCACTAAATCACACTAAATCCCACTCAATCCCACTCAATCCCACTCAATCCCACTCAATCCCACTCAATACCACTAAATACCACTAAATACCACTAAATACCACTCAATACCACTCTATCCCACTCAATCCCACTCAATCCGACTCAATACCACTCAATACCACTAAATACCACTAAATACCACTAAATACCACTAAATACCACTAAATACCACTAAATCGCACTAAATCCCACTCAATTCCACTCAATCCCACTCAATACGACTCAATACCACTGAATACCACTAAATACCACTAAATACCACTAAATACCACTAAATCCCACTCAATCGCGCTCAAACCCACTCAATCCCACTCAATACCCACTCACGATCCCAACCCAACGCCACCACTGAACCCCACCATTGAAACCCACCACTGAACCCCACCACTGAACCCCACCAGTGAACCCCACCACTGAACCACACCACTGAATCCCACCAGTGAACCCCACCACTGAATCCCACCATTGAACCCCACCACGGAATCCCACCACTGGATCCCACCACTGAATCCCACTACTGAACACCACCACTGAACCCCACCACTGAATCCCACCACTGAACCCCACCACTGAACCCCACTACTGAACTCACCAGTGAACCCCACCACTGAACCCCACCACTGAACCCCACCAATGAAACCCACTATACCGCACTATACCCCACTAAACCACACTAAATCCCACTAAATCCCACTATATCCCACTATATACCACTAAATACCGCTAAATCCCACTAAATCCCACTAAATGCCACCAATCCCACTCAATCCGATTCAACCCCACTCAATCCCACTCAATCCCACTCAATCCCACTAAATCCGACTCTATCCGACTCAATCCGACACAATCCCACTAAATCCCACTAAATCCCACTCAATCCCACTCAATCCGACTCAATCCCACTCAATCTCACTCAATCCCACTCAATCCCACTAAATCCGACTCTATCCGACACAATCCGACTCAATCCGACTCAATCCGACTCAATCCCACTCAATCCCACTCAATCCCACTCAAACCGACTCAATCCCACTCAATCCCACTCAAGCCCACTCAATCCCACTCAATCCCGCTCAATCCCGCTCAATACCGCTCAATCCAGCTCAATACCGCTCAATATCACTAAATACCACTAAATACCACTAAATCCCGCTCAAACCCACTCAATACCACTAAATCCCACTCAATCCCACTCAATCCCACTCAATCCCACTAAATCCGACTCTATCCGACTCAATCCGACACAATCCCACTAAATCCCACTAAATCCCACTCAATCCCACTCAATCCGACTCAATCCCACTCAATCTCACTCAATCCCACTCAATCCCACTAAATCCGACTCTATCCGACACAATCCGACTCAATCCGACTCAATCCGACTCAATCCCACTCAATCCCACTCAATCCCACTCAAACCGACTCAATCCCACTCAATCCCACTCAAGCCCACTCAATCCCACTCAATCCCGCTCAATCCCGCTCAATACCGCTTATTCCAGCTCAATACCGCTCAATATCACTAAATACCACTAAATACCACTAAATCCCGCTCAAACCCACTCAATACCACTAAATCCCACTCAATCCCACTCAATCCAACTCAATCCGATTCAACCCCACTCAATCCGACTCTATCCCACTCAACCCCCTCAATCCCACTCAATCAAACTAAATACCACTAAATACCACTAAATCCCACTAAATCCCACTCAATCCGACTCAATCCCACTCAATCTCACTCAATCCCACTCAATCCCACTCAATCCGGCTCAATCCGACTCAATCCGACACAATCCGACTCAATCCCACTCAATCCCACTCAATCCCACTCAATCCGACTCAATCACACTCAATCCCACTCAATCCCACTCAATCCCACTCAATCCCACTCAATCCCACTCAATACCACTCAATACCACTCAATACCACTAAATACCACTAAATCCCACTAAATCCCACTAAATCCCACTCAATCCCACTCAATCCCACTCAATCCGACTCAATCCCACTCAATACGACTCAATACCACTAAATACCACTAAATACCACTAAATACCACCAAATACCACTAAATCCCACTAATTCCCACTAAATCCCACTCAATCCCACTCAATCCCACTCAATCCGCCTCAATACCACTCAATACGACTCAATACCACTAAATACCACTAAATACCACTAAATCCCACTAAATCCCACTCAATCCCTCTAAATCCCACTAAATCCCACTCAATCCTACTCAATCCGACTCAGTCCCACTCAATACGACTCAATACCACTAAATACCACTAAATACCACTAAATCCCACTAAATCCCACTTAATCCCACTCAATCCCACTCAATACCACTAAATACCACTAAATACCACTAAATACCACTAAATACCACTAAATCCCACTAAATCCCCTCAATCCCACTCAATCCGACTCAATCCCACTCAATCTCACTCAATCCCACTCAATCCCACTAAATCCGACTCTATCCGACACAATCCGACTCAATCCCACTCAATCCCACTCAATCCCAATCAATCCCACTCAATCCCACTCAATCCGACTCAATCCCACTCAAGCCCACTCAATCCCGCTCAATCCCGCTCAATCCAGCTCAATACCGCTCAATACCACTAAATACCACTAAATACCACTAAATCCCACTCAAACCCACTCAATCCCACTCAATCCCACTCAATCCCACTCAATCCCACTCAATCCCACTCAATCCGACTCAATCCGACTCAATCCGACTCAATCCCACACAATCCGACTCAATCCGACTCAATCCAACTCAATCCCACTCAATCCGACTCAATCCGACTCAATCCCACTCAATCCCACTAAATCCCACTAAATCCCACTAAATACCGCTAAATCCCACTAAATCCCACTCAGTGCCACCAATCCCACTCAATCCCACTCAATCCCACTCAATCCGATTCAACCCCACTCAATCCCACTCAATCCCACTAAATCCCACTAAATCCGACTCTATCCGAAACAATCCGACTCAATCCCACTCAATCCGACACAATCCCACTAAATACCACTAAATCCCACTAAATCCCACTCAATCCCACTCAATCCCACTCAATCCCACTCAATCTCACTCAATCCCACTCAATCCCATTCAATCCGACACAATCCGACTCAATCCCACTCAATCCCACTCAATCCCACTCAGTCCCACTCAATCCGACTCAATCCCACTCAATCCCACTCAAGCACACTCAATCCCGCTCAATCCCGCTCAATCCCGCTCAATCCCGCTCAATCCCGCTCAATCCCGCTCAATCCAGCTCAATACCGCTCAATACCACTAAATACCACTAAATACCACTAAATCCCACTCAAACCCACTCAATCCCACTCAATCCCACTCAATCCCACTCAATCCGACTCAATCCGACTCAATCCGACTCAATCCCACTCAATCCGACTCAATCCCACTCAATCCCACTCAATGCCACTCAATGCCACTCAATGCCACTAAATGCCACTAAATACCACTAAATACCACTAAATACCACTAAATCCCACTAAATACCACTAAATACCACTAAATACCACTAAATTCCACTAAATACCACTAAATACCACTAAATACCACTAAATACCACTAAATCCCTCTAAATCCCACTAAATACCACTAAATACCACTAAATCCCACTAAATCCCACTCAATCCCACTTAATCCCCCTCAATCCGATTCAACCCCACTGAATCCCACTCAATCCTACTCAATCCCAGTCAATCCCACTCAATACCACTAAATTCCACTAAATACCACTAAATACAACTAAATCCCACTAAATCCCACTCAATCCCACTCAATCCCACTCAATCCCACTCAATCCGAGTCAATCCGACTCAATCCCACTCAATACGACTCAATACCACTAAATACCACTAAATACCACTAAATCCCACTAAATCCCACTAAATACCACTAAATACCGCTAAATCCCACTAAATCCCACTAAATGCCACCAATCCCACTCAATCCGATTCAACCCCACTCAATCCCACTCAATCCCACTAAATCCGACTCTATCCGACTCAATCCGACACAATCCCACTAAATACCACTAAATCCCACTAAATCCCACTCAATCCCACTCAATCCGACTCAATCCAACTCAATCTCACTCAATGCCACTCAATACCACTAAATACTACTAAATACCACTAAATACCACTAAATAACACTAAATCCCACTAAATACCACTAAATACCACTAAATACCACTAAATACCACTAAATACCACTAAATACCACTAAATACCACTAAATTCCACTAAATACCACTAAATACCACTAAATACCACTAAATACCACTAAATACCACTAAATCCCACTAAATACCACTAAATACCACTAAATCCCACTAAATCCCACTCAATCCCACTCAATCCCCCTCAATCCGATTCAACCCCACTGAATCCCACTCAATCCCACTAAATCCCACTCAATCACACTCAACACCCCTCAATACCACTAAATACCACTAAATACCACTAAATACCACTCAATCCCACTCAATCCCAATCAATGCCACTCAATCCGACTCAATCCGACTCAATCCGACTCAATCCCACTCAATCCCACTCACTCCCACTCAATCCGACTCAATCCCACTCAATCCCACTCTATCCCACTCAATCCCACTCAATCCGACTCAATACCACTCAATACCACTAAATACCACTAAATACCACTAAATACCACTAAATACCACTAAATACCACTAAATACCACTAAATCCCACTAAATCCCACTAAATACCCCTAAATACCAGTAAATACCACTAAATACCACTAAATACCACTAAATCCCACTAAATCACATTCAATTCCACTCAATCCCACTCAATACGACTCAACACCACTAAATACCACTAAATACCACTAAATACCACTAAATCCCACTAAATCCCACTCAATCGCCCTCAAACCCACTCAATCCCACTCAATACCCACTCACCATCCCAACCCAACCCCACCACTGAACCCCACCATTGAAACCCACCACTGAACCCCACCAGTGAACCCCACTCAATACCACTAAATACCACTAAATACCACTAAATACCACTAAATCCCACTAAATCCCACTCAATCCCACTCAATCCCACTCAATCCGAGTCAATCCGACTCAATCCCACTCAATACGACTCAATACCACTAAATACCACTAAATACCACTAAATACCACTAAATCCCACTATATACCACTAAATACCGCTAAATCCCACTAAATCCCACTAAATGCCACCAATCCCACTCTATCCGATTCAACCCCACTCAATCCCACTCAATCCCACTCAATCCCACTAAATCCGACTCTATCCGACTCAATCCGACACAATCCCACTAAATCCCACTAAATCCCACTCAATCCCACTCAATCCGACTCAATCCCACTCAATCTCACTCAATCCCACTCAATCCCACTAAATCCGACTCTATCCGACACAATCCGACTCAATCCGACTCAATCCCACTCAATCCCACTCAATCCCACTCAAACCGACTCAATCCCACTCAATCCCACTCAAGCCCACTCAATCCCACTCAATCCCGCTCAATCCCGTTCAATACCGCTCAATCCAGCTCAATACCGCTCAATATCACTAAATACCACTAAATACCACTAAATCCCACTCAAACCCACTCAATCCCACTCAAACCCACTCAATCCGACTCAATCCGACTCAATCCGACTCAATCCCACTCAATCCCACTCAATCCGACTCAATCCGACTCAATCCCACTCAATCCCACTCGATCCCACTCAATGCCACTCAATACCACTAAATACCACTAAATACAACTAAATACCACTAAATACCACTAAATCCCACTAAATACCACTAAATACCACTAAATACCACTAAATACCACTCAATCCCACTCAATGCCACTAAATACCACTAAATACCACTAAATACCACTAAATCCCACTAAATCCCACTAAATACCACTAAATACCACTAAATCCCACTCAATCCCACTCAATCCCACTCAATCCCCCTCAATACGATTCAACCCCACTGAATCCCACTCAATCCCACTAAATCCCACTCAATCTCACTCAATACCACTCAATACCACTAAATACCACTAAATACCACTAAATCACACTAAATCCCACTCAATCCCACTCAATCCCACTCAATCCCACTCAATCCCACTCAATACCACTAAATACCACTAAATACCACTCAATACCACTAAATCCCACTCAATCCCACTCAATCCCACTCAATACGACTCAATACCACTAAATACCACTAAATACCACTAAATACCACTAAATCCCACTAAATCCCACTCAATCCCACTCAACCACACTCAATCCCACTCAATCCGAGTCAATCCGACTGAATCCCACTCAATACGACTCAATACCACTAAATACCACTAAATACCACTAAATACCACTAAATCCCACTATATACCACTAAATACCGCTAAATCCCACTAAATCCCACTAAATGCCACCAATCCCACTCAATCCGATTCAACCCCACTCAATCCCACTCAATCCCACTCAATCCCACTCAATCCCACTAAATCCGACTCTATCCGACTCAATCCGACACAATCCCACTAAATCCCACTAAATCCAACTCAATCCCACTCAATCCGACTCAATCCCACTCAATCTCACTCAATCCCACTCAATCCCACTAAATCCGACTCTATCCGACACAATCCGACTCAATCCGACTCAATCCCACTCAATCCCACTCAATCCCACTCAAACCGACTCAATCCCACTCAATCCCACTCAAGCCCACTCAATCCCACTCAATCCCGCTCAATCCCGCTCAATACCGCTCAATCCAGCTCAATACCGCTCAATATCACTAAATACCACTAAATACCACTAAATCCCACTCAAACCCACTCAATCCCTCTCAATCCCACTCAATCCGACTCAATCCGACTCAATCCGACACAATCCCACTCAATCCCACTCAATCCGACTCAATCCCACTCAATCCCACTCAATCCCACTCAATCCGACTCAATCCGACTCAATCCCACTCAATCCCACTCAATCCCACTCAATGCCACTCAATACCACTAAATACCACTAAATACAACTAAATACCACTAAATACCACTAAATCCCACTAAATACCACTAAATACCACTAAATACCACTCAATCCCACTCAATGCCACTAAATACCACTAAATACCACTAAATACCACTAAATACCACTAAATACCACTAAATCCCACTAAATCCCACTAAATACCACTAAATACCACTAAATCCCACTCAATCCCACTCAATCCCACTCAATCCCCCTCAATCCGATTCAACCCCACTGAATCCCACTCAATCCCACTAAATCCCACTCAATCTCACTCAATACCACTCAATACCACTAAATACCACTAAATCACACTAAATCCCACTCAATCCCACTCAATCCCACTCAATCCCACTCAATCCCACTCAATAACACTAAATACCACTAAATACCACTAAATACCACTAAATACCACTAAATCCCACTAAATCCCACTCAATCCCACTCAACCCCACTCAATCCCACTCAATCCCACTCAATGCCACTCAATCCCACTCAATCCCACTCAATAATACTAAATACCACTAAATACCACTAAATACCACTCAATACCACTAAATCCCACTCAATCCCACTCAATCCCACTCAATACGACTCAATACCACTAAATACCACTAAATACCACTAAATCACACTAAATCCCACTCAATCCCACTCAATCCCACTCAATCCCACTCAATCCCACTCAATAACACTAAATACCACTAAATACCACTAAATACCACTCAATACCACTAAATCCCACTCAATCCCACTCAATCCCACTCAATACGACTCAATACCACTAAATACCACTAAATACCACTAAATACCACTAAATCCCACTAAATCCCACTCAATCCCACTCAATCCCACTCAATCCGACTCAATCCGACTCAATCCGACACAATCCCACTCAATCCCACTCAATCCGACTCAATCCCACTCAATCCCACTCAATCCCACTCAATCCCACTCAATCCCACTCAATCCCACTCACTCCCACTCAATCCGACTCAATCCAACTCTATCCCAGTCAATCCCACTCAATCCGACTCAATACCACTAAATACCACTAAATACCACTAAATACCACTAAATACCACTAACTACCACTAAATACCACTAAATACCACTAAATCGCACTAAATCCCACTCAATTCCACTCAATCCCACTCAATACGACTCAATACCACTAAATACCACTAAATACCACTAAATGCCACCAATCCCACTCAATCCGATTCAACCCCACTCAATCCCACTCAATCCCACTCAATCCCACTAAATCCGACTCTATCCGACTCAATCCGACACAATCCCACTAAATCCCACTAAATCCCACTCAATCCCACTCAATCCGACTCAATCCCACTCAATCTCACTCAATCCCACTCAATCCCACTAAATCCGACTCTATCCGACACAATCCGACTCAATCCGACTCAATCCCACTCAATCCCACTCAATCCACTCAAACCGACTCAATCCCACTCAATCCCACTCAATCCCACTCAATCCGAGTCAATCCGACTCAATCCCACTCAATACGACTCAATACCACTAAATACCACTAAATACCACTAAATCCCACTAAATCCCACTAAATACCACTAAATACCGCTAAATCCCACTAAATCCCACTAAATGCCACCAATCCCACTCAATCCGATTCAACCCCACTCAATCCCACCCAATCCCACTAAATCCGACTCTATCCGACTCAATCCGACACAATCCCACTAAATACCACTAAATCCCACTAAATCCCACTCAATCCCACTCAATCCGACTCAATCCAACTCAATCTCACTCAATGCCACTCAATACCACTAAATACTACTAAATACCACTAAATACCACTAAATAACACTAAATCCCACTAAATACCACTAAATACCACTAAATACCACTAAATACCACTAAATACCACTAAATACCACTAAATACCACTAAATTCCACTAAATACCACTAAATACCACTAAATACCACTAAATACCACTAAATACCACTAAATCCCACTAAATCCCACTCAATCCCACTCAATCCCCCTCAATCCGATTCAACCCCTACTGAATCCCACTCAATCCCACTCAATCCCACTAAATCCCACTCAATCGCACTCAACACCCCTCAATACCACTAAATACCACTAAATACCACTAAATACCACTCAATCCCACTAAATCCCACTAAATCCCACTCAATCTCACTCAATACCACTAAATACCACTAAATACCACTAAATCACACTAAATCCCACTCAATCCCACTCAATCCCACTCAATCCCACTCAATACCACTAAATACCACTAAATACCACTCAATACCACTAAATCCCACTCAATCACACTCAATCCCACTCAATACGACTCAATACCACTAAATACCACTAAATACCACTAAATACCACTAAATCCCACTAAATCCCACTCAACCACACTCAATCCCACTCAATCCGAGTCAATCCGACTGAATCCCACTCAATACGACTCAATACCACTAAATACCACTAAATACCACTAAATACCACTAAATCCCACTATATACCACTAAATACCGCTAAATCCCACTAAATCCCACTAAATGCCACCAATCCCACTCAATCCGATTCAACCCCACTCAATCCCACTCAATCCCACTCAATCCCACTAAATCCGACTCTATCCGACTCAATCCGACACAATCCCACTAAATCCCACTAAATCCAACTCAATCCCACTCAATCCGACTCAATCCCACTCAATCTCACTCAATCCCACTCAATCCCACTAAATCCGACTCTATCCGACACAATCCGACTCAATCCGACTCAATCCCACTCAATCCCACTCAATCCCACTCAAACCGACTCAATCCCACTCAATCCCACTCAAGCCCACTCAATCCCACTCAATCCCGCTCAATCCCGCTCAATACCGCTCAATCCAGCTCAAT